>BJBW01000702.1:32381-68679 GCA_004320125.1 Scolopax mira | reverse complement strand
TGGTGGGAGGTGTCCCTGCCCAGGGCAGGGGCTGGAACTGGATGGTAAATTTAGTTTAATAATTGCTTTATTGCATCCATTGAATCATTCTGGGAGCCAATGCAGATTTGTTTTGGAGTGTGCAAAGCAGGTATCCCATCACTCATTCAGCTCTGTCTGCATCAAAACAAATACCTGAATAGCTAACCTTTTCCTTCCAAACTTGCACTATTTTCCCACTGTTCCTTGATGTCTACAGCAGAAAGAAAAAATAGAAAAAGAATTAGGAAGCCACGACTCTGAGTAAATTCTGCATCATGTTCCATTTGAATTGTTGTACCTTTAACTGTTTTTTTGAAGGTAATGGGAAGAAAAATGTACCCAATTTTCTGCTCTTTAAAACCTCAAAATTTTTCTGTTCTAAAAGCTTACAGCTTTTTTTTTTTTTTTTTTTTTAAACATTCAGGTTTTCAGGTTGTGCCTGCCATGTTTATGGAAGATGCTGTTTGACTAGAAAAATCAGTAAATTTATGATATAACTTACCAATAGATGAAACTTCAACAATTTGTGGGTTTTTGCATGATTATACCTATTTTCCAGTGTAGGTTAGTGTGATAGCTCAGAAACAAATGGCATTGGAAAGAAATCTGTCCTTATTACGAGGGAACCTTATAGCTCTTCAGGATTGACATCCTGCCCAACAGAATAGCTGGTGCTGCATCTCAGGAATGCAAAAAATAATCAACACACCCCCAGCATTTAAATTCAACAAATCTTTTCTCTTTTTGCTTTCTTTTTTGCCAGTGCTGCTGTTTCATTAAGGTTCTTCTCTGTAAGTATGAAGGTCAGTGACTTGCTATGAAAATTGCTTCTGAAATTATGATAATCCCCATCCAGGAGCTGGAAGTTTAGAGGAGCCATCGAGTATTGTAAGGCTTGTGAGAAAAAGTAGACAACTTTTATTTATACTGTGCAGCTTTTTTCGTTCAAGTAAATATGATACAGTTTCTTAGGGAAAAACATGTAACTTTTTGATAGTATCTCAAGCATTCTTACGTGTGCAAGTGTTGTCAAGGCTTCTCATCTTATATTTGAGGTACTTTTGTAATAGAAGATGGCTGGCTTATGTGGCTTGATAGACCTATCTCTAAAATAGTTCTGTAACTTAAGGAAAAAATAGTCTTTTTGGAGAGTTTGTCCTTGCAAATGCAGGGAAAAAAGAAAACCAAACCCGCCTTTTCTGGTACTGGATGAGTTTAGAATTTAAAGGAGTGAGCTCTGAGGTCTGGTGTGTTCCCACCTTGCACAGCTGTGTGTCTGGGGGCAACAGGCTCTGCTAAGCCAAAAACTAGCATGAATTGGAGTCAGAAGTCTCTTCACCTGGGAATCCATCCAGAATCCAGCCCCCAGGTTCGTACCTTCCCCAGAGCTGCCCACTGGACAGGAGAAAAGAGGCTTGAGTTAAGTATAAAAGGTATTAAAATAATGTATTTGGCAAATGAGTTAATGTGTTTTACGGCTCCACGGTGGAAGTCATAGATTTCACTTTGGCTCTTTTCGTTTGTTTTTAAGTAGTGTTCACAATTTCATTTTTTCTCCTTTTTTTGTGCTTCTCTCTTTGTCCTTTTGTTGTTTTTTTTTTTTTTTTTTTTAGCCCTTCATCAGCCCCATACACCCGAAAGGCCTGCAATGCCTTATACAACCTCTTTGAAATAAGCTGTGTCTCATGTAGAAATTACCAGCAGGGAGATGGTTGGGTGCTGCGTAGCCTTCGTTTCTTTCTCTGCTGCACTGGGTAATGATTTCCCCAATTCCAGGAGCAGGAGATTAAAATTCTGGGGGCAGGATTTGCCCCCTCCCTGCCTCAGCAAGGCCCCTGTGCCGGGGCTCAATCACTCCTGCTGTAGCAGCAGGAGCAGAGGGAATGTGATACTGTGGTCATTCAATCAGAGGTAGAAATGCTTTAATCTCTTCTATTCTGTCTGATAAATGCTTTCTGCTTTGTTCTGAATTCAGGTCTCTAGTTATTCCTATTGTTGCAGGGATTGGGGGAGAAAAGAGCTCATCCTGTCCAGTTACGTGTTCGGTGATGATGTCTCCCTTTCTCCCCAGAGGCACTTTGTGATTGAGTTAGAAAAGGGCAGAAAAAGCCTAGGGAAGAAGGTGGGACTGGCTGATAAATCCCACTACAGTTTGTCATTTTCCTAAAGCAAGGACAGCTTGTGGGTGAGAGACTTTTATTTGTGAAGGTGCAGCAGAGATCAGAGCAGAATCATACAATGAATCACAGAATGGTTTGGGTGGGAAGGGACCTTAATGACCACCCAGTGCCACCCCCTGCCCTGGGCAGGGACACCTCCCACCAGACCAGGTTGCTCAAATCCCCATCCAGCCTGGCCTTGAACCCCTCCAGGGATGGGGCAGCCACAGCTTCTCTGGGCAACCTTTTGGCTTCAGCGTGTGGTCCTTGCTCTGAATAGTGGGGATGCTCCATGGTCCTTTGGCAGATGGTCTTCTGGCCTGGGCAGCCTCTTCCTTGGTTGACAGTGATGCTGGGGTCACATCTGATGCCAGGCAGGGCTGGAGGATGGGGGCAGCTCTTGATTTTTGACCTTTCTGTTCCTCTTCATTGCAGCAGTTGCACAAAAACGTGATGGATGACTATCGACTGGGCTGCTTTATTTTGCTCCCTTTGCTCTATCGACAGGAGTTAATAGGGCAGAAGCACAAGACAGACTCGGTACAAAGTGGAAAGAGATTTTATGTCAATAGGGATTGTAAGATAAGAAATACAGCATTAAGGGTGAACACACAAGAGAGTTAATAGCAAACCAAAGCACTCGATGTGCCTGCGGGAGAGAGACAGTGACCCAGAGCCATAAACTCTTTCTTGATGGAAATGTTTTCTTGTTTTGTGTGATGTATTTATTCTGTGACACTAGTAATTGGATTTTTTCCCCATGCTGTCAAATTGCTGAAAGACTGGGCTTGCTGTCTTTTATAGTGCTGTTATAATGCTTCATAATGTTGGCTTTATGAGTTTTTGCTTGATTAGTTGATCGCACTATTAAAGGAGAAAGCCTCCATTTTTAATAATTTTACTAGGTCCATATGGTCCCTCGATTTGCCCTTATTAAAAGTGGAAATGAGCGTGTTAAGTGAAATTTAAGCTTGAAGGTGATTGGGAGTGGAAGGCAGAACAAATTTTGATTGAGTAATAATAGTTCACCCAGACTCAAAAGGATGTAGATCATTTAAGCTACTTAATAAATGGAGTGTGTATTCAAGAATTGTAACCAGTTTTCAGTAAGGAGCCCGTTGGAAGGATACTCTGGCTGCATACCCAGATGGAGAAACCCCATTTTCAGTGTTCTTGTGTTCGGTGGTTGAAAAAAACACCTCATTCTGATATGTAGCAGGAGTTTGAAAGGCTGAAGAAATAGTCTCATTGGTATCAGGAAACGATTTGAACATCTTAAAATAAGCAATGTACTGCCACTGCACGGTGCTTTGTTGGGTCCTTAGAATGGCACTGAATTACAGAAAGGAGAGCGCCGGGGGCAAGAAGCAGCCCTGGATAACAAATTGCAGCAGGTATTTGGAAATGAGCTAAATATATATTCACTGGAAGATGAAAGGAGACTCTTAGTATCTCTAATAATTACAAAAGAGATGAGTTGTGCTGCTGGCAAAGTTATTCGGATGGGTTGACAATTGAAAAATGAGGAGTTTCGTTAAATACTGGAAAGATAGAAATGAATGAGAGTGCTTAGGCTGAGTTAAACTATGTGTGGATGTCTGCTCCAGGTCTGGGGAAAACTGTAAGGTGTAAGGGAAGGCCTGTTTTCATGGACAAGTTTTCAGTAGCTTTTGTTTGAGAGCTCTTTTGTTAATGAGAAGGATGTTTTTAATGAGAAGCTGTGATTTTCAGCTGTGTTTTTGTGGCATTTTAATGTTCATTGAAAATGGGCATCTGCATAGGTTTCTAAAGGGCCCTGCTTAGTTTGGCTCATAAAGCTCATCTGGTTTTGCATTTGACTTGGGTAGAATGAGAAGAAAGGAAAAGCTTTATTCAGTGCACTGCAAGCCCCAGGGTTAAACCCATTCTACAGAGAAATAAAGGTGTAAAGAGGTCCCAGGGATAACCTCTCCTTTGTGATCTGCTCAGGAAAAGGGTAAGAAAGGAAACGTCTTTCTCTTGCTGCGTCAGATCTCATTTCTCCTGTGGGTTAAACTCTCTGCACCTAAACATGCAATAACTGGGTGATTCTGGAAATACAGACTGGGTTGGTGAAGGACATGATTACACAGGAGAGGATCTTGGTGGGGAGACATCTGGCTGAGTTTCTAATGAGATCCTGGCAACTTGAGCTAAAGGCTTTTTTGGCAGATACTTACCTTCTTGGTTGCTTATTTTCTTTGGAAAACTTTTATTGCTGCTGGAGAAACAGCATGTCAACGTGGTTAAAAATAAAATAGAAGATTTATCTAACTGTTAAATGTTTTGAAGAAAGCACCTCATTCCCCTCAGACAGCGTGTCTCTCATCTGTGTGACTTGCTTCTGCAGTAATTACTAGAGCTGATTCTGTTATTAGTTGAGAAATAATAAAAAAGGAAGAATAGTGATTTCTATTGAAATCTTTGATCATGGCCAAACAGCTGTTATTTTAAATAATAATGTAAAATATCGTATCAAGGAAGAGTGTTGTGATCAGATCAGATGTCCTTTCAGGGCTGCCCTCAGGTTTTGGGGTGTGTGTTCAGATGTAGGAGACCTCACCTGAGCTCCTTTGAGGTGCTGAATAACCATCTCTCAATCCATCGACTGGGAAACCTCCTTATTTGATTTGTAGGTCTCTGCCAAATAAATGCTGAAAGTGATGTTCTGCCATTAGACGCCCTGACAATTAAGCTCTTAATTATGGTGGCATTTGAATGGGATATTTAACTGTGAAATATTTTCTATCCTTTTGTTAATTTACCTGGATTATTCATATCTCAGTGTCTTCCATGAGAAGACACGGTGCGTGTTCATTCTCACGGGCCCTCTCCATCTGCTGTTAAAACGTCCTGCTGAGATCAGTCTCTGTGTTTCCAGATTTAATACGAGATGAAACTTCTGTTAAATCTTGGATTTGTGTATGACAGGGGTTTGAACCTCTGACTGTTTAAAATGGGTGATAGAGACTTTGGAAAGAAGATGTGGGGAGGTGAGGGAAGAGGAAACGTGGGGCTGATGGGTGTGATGTGGGAGGACGTTTGATTTATGAGAAGTATGGGAAGAATTAGTAGATGTACAACAATAATCCAAATTAATTGTACTGGTTAAATGATTTGTGGCCTACAGAAGTATCTGATGTGTGTGTGCATAAGCTAATTCCACATGGGCAGAGGTGTCTCACCTAATAACAGCTGGTGAAAAAGACTTGCATTTGGCTCCTGACGTGCGTTTTGTGACTGAGCAGGTTAAGACCATAATTGATTTTTTAAACCCTCTTTTTCCTAATGACTGTGCAGCTAAAGAGAGACATTTCGGGATGGAGAATTTCATTTTGTGTCTTCCAAAGTTGTATCCATTGATTTTTTCGGAGGATTAACAGGCTCGCTGGTGTGCTAATTATAAAGAAGTTCGTGGCAGAAAATTGCGAAAGAGAGACTATTGCAGTGGGTGGACACAAATGTACTCTGTATTTTTGAACTGAATTCCTTTGGCTTTAGCTCATATCTTAAATGTTGCGTTCTTTTCTCCTTGGCTGTAAATTGCCACTTTAGCTGTGGACCAAAATGATGCACAAATTCCTGCACCAGATCTGGGTTGCGGTCTCAGTAGGAAATTCAAATATTTGCTACA
Source organism: Scolopax mira (assembly GCA_004320125.1). NCBI lineage: Eukaryota > Metazoa > Chordata > Aves > Charadriiformes > Scolopacidae > Scolopax > Scolopax mira. Next base: position 62,847 of record BJBW01000702.1, on the reverse strand, counting down.
GATTCCAAGTAAAAGCATTAGGAGTGTCAAAAAGGGACAGATATGTGGACAGAATTGAGAGAGGGAAAATTTGGGTGTGGGAGAAAAAAAAATTTGGTCTTTCAGATATGCCTATGATTGGGATTTATATTTATATATTTATTTTCTGGTAAATATCACCTCTTCTGTGGCATCCTTCTCTCCTCCCTTTTCCATCCCCTGGGATTCTCTTGCTTCTCTGGGCCAATTGAAGAGTTTCTGGTTTCCTCTCTGGCAGCCTTGGTGCTGCCTTCGGGATCCACCTGCTTCATGTGACACAAAGGGGAGCTGAAGGGACTAGAAATTAGAGCTAAACTAAGGGCCAGCAATCAAAAAAAACCCCTCCAGTTTTAACTGGTGACTTTTAAAACCCAGACTCTTTCTTTAAAAATTAGTGCTGAAAAGTGCCAGCTCTTACAGTAACATACAGGGCTTTGTTAGATGTCAAGTACAATTATGTTGTTTAAACAATGCTATAGAATTCTCTCAGTAATTAATAAAATGTATGCTTACCTCTTAGAGACTGAAATGTTACTTTTGAAGTTTACTTTTACTATTTTACAGGGCTTGGGGGGGGGAGACACTGATACAGGAAGCCATGAAACTGCTGTTTTCTTTATTCTGATTATTCTGTTGGAAAGTTTCTGGAGGAAGATACATGGAATTACGTCTATTAATCACTTCTACCCCAAATAGCAATTTATGAAATGTAATAAACAATAAAATTAGATCAAGGCCCAAAACAATAAGTTGTATTTCTTGAAGTGATGCCTGGGGCAAATGCAGGATCCCTGGGAACCAGTAAGTAAAATGTCATCTGCACAGATGTGTCCTTTATTTACTGGAAGATGCCTGGGTCCACGCGTGCAGACCTTTCTTACTCAGAGTTTTCCAATTAAATAGAAATTTTTTTTCTTTTTTCTGAAAACAGACATATGAAACCTTTTTTTGAAGTGAAAATGTTTCCCTGTTCAGTCAGTGCAGTAGGCGTGCTGTAAGACTGACATTCAAGCAATGCTCCCACTAGGAGTTGGATTTTCTTTGCCCTCATCTCAGCCTTCACATCTCATTTGTTTCAGGAAAGTGGGAGTGGAACGAGCATGTGTTTTAGCTCAAGCTGTTTGACCAAAATAATTGAGTTACTTGTGTGTTCCTCCTAAAAAACTGCTTGTACTTGGTGATGAAGACCTGCGAAAGACAAGGAAAATAAAACATTTTCTGATGGTACACAGCTGGGAGGGTTGCCTGCCACCATCCAGCAAGGTGTGGACAGGCTGGAGAGTTGGGTGGAGAGGAACCTGATGAATTTCAACCAAGGGCAAGTGAAGGGTGCTGCATCTGGGTAGGAGTAATGCCTTGCACCAGGACAGGTTGGGGGCTGACCAGTTGGAGAGCAGCTCTGAGGAGAAAGTCCTGGTGGACAATAGGATGCCCGTGAGCCAGCAATGTGTCCTTGTGGCCAAGAAGGCCAATGGCATCCTGGGGGGCATCAAGAAGAGTGTGACCAGCAGGATTGAGAGAGGTCATCCCCCTGCTCTGCTTTGCCCTGGGGAGGCCCCATCTGGAGCACGGGGTCCAGTTCTGGGCTCCCCAGTTCCAGAAGGACAGGGAACTGCTGGAAGAGGGTACATACAAAGATGATGAAGGGATTAGAACATCTCTCTTATGAGGAAAGGCTGAGGGACTTGGGTCTTTTTAGTCTGGAGAAGAGAAGGCTGAGGGGGGGGATCTGATCAATGCCTATAAACACTTAAAGGGTGGGTGTCAAGAGGACGGGGCCAGTCTTTTCTCAGTGGTGCCCAGGGACAGGACAAGAGGAAATGGGTACAAACTTGAATGTAAGAAGCTCCATCTAAACATGAGGAGGAACCTCTTTGCTGTGAGGGTGGCAGAGCCCTGGCAGAGGCTGCCCAGGGATTTGGTGGAGTCTCTGTCTCTGGAGACCTTCAAACCCCACCTGGACACCTTCCTGTGGGACCTGCTCTGGGTGGACCTGCTTTGGCAGGGGGTTAGACAAGATGATCTCCAGAGGTCCCTTCCAACCCCATAGCATTCTGTGTTTCTGCACTTTAGCTTGTTTTTTTAATGCTGTTACACTCCTAAAGACATTAAACTTCACCTCTGGGGTAGCTTAAGTTACTGTTTGGTTCCTTATTACCCTGAGTCCATCAGAGACGAGAGGGATCTCACTGTTTCAGTTGTTTAACAAACACACAAAGTGGTTATTATCTTAATTAGTTTGGAATGTAATTTAATTGGAAGATGTAACAAGTGGGTATAAAAACAAGTGGTAGGGGAAAACAGGAAGGAATGATAAGCCTGGCTGAGGAGTCTCTAGTAAGTTTATCTAGATGGTTTTTGGTTGCTTAACTGTTTGGATCGTTGAAATCCCTTGTCTGGCAAAAGCTCGTCTGTAGCCAGAACAGCTGAGGTGCTTTAAATAGGGTTAAATAAACTGAGTTTAGAGCTTCGACCAAGATGATTTGGTTTTCATTTTGCATCACAGAATGATACAGTCCTTAATAAAGTGCTCAGCAAACATTGACATATTTATTGCGTTGGTATCTGTTTCCCTTCAGCTGAGAGAGGGTGATGGATAATAATAGAAGCAACGACTAAATTCAGATTGAGTCATTCTTTTCTGGAGAGTTGTTGCTTTGTGTCTTTTGCTTTGTAATAGACTTTTTCTTATGCTGATGTTTTGAGCTGAGTTTGTACCTCTTCTGAGCCTGAGGCTCAACTCCCAAGAGATTGTTGGATTTTGCTAATCCTGTATAGTTAATTCAGGTTATTTTTATTCCTTTTTAATCTCTCTCACAGGATTGAAGAAGTCCAGAACAGACTCCTTGCCAAATGATTCTAAAGGTGGTTTACGATAAAAAGAACAATTTGCTATTTCTCCTTTTCTTTTCCCTTAAAAGGTTGTACCTTTCCTTGCCAGCTATGAAGGCCTTGTACAAAATTAAGCTTCTGTTTCTTTTTTTGGGTACATAACAATGCAGGAGGTATGTACTTAGCAGCTTTTGTATTCCCTGGATGTTTGCAGTAGCTCAGCTGCATCAAAATTGGCATTTATCAGACCAAGTCCAGGGCAGATTGGATCAATGCAGGGCAGAAATTAAGCTGGATGTAAATATTGTTCTCTCCATAACAATTAAAAGTGCATTTTTTTTTTTCCCTGAAGGTCCAGATTTCAACTGTGTTTAAATACATGAGATTAGGGCTCCAGTTACTGGGCTGCCCAGTACTTGGAACAGATCGCTGCTGGTTAACTTCTACGGTGACAAAGTAATTCTAATCAGTCTTTTCAGATGTAAGATGCACAACATTGCTACGTCTGTGTCCCTCCTGTCTTTGAGTAAGGCTTGTTTATATCAGATGTTTTCTTGTTTGTGTGTGTTTCTGGCATATCAGTGCTACACAAAGATGTCAGACTCACCCTCTTCTTTTTTTATTGTTAATGGAGTGTGACTGCTAGAATGGGCTGTTCGGTCCTCTGCTGTTCATGTCACACACTGAGGAGAATTTAGGGTGTTGTCTAGTGTTGAGTTACATTTATTTATTTATTCCAGGATTGTAAACAGATTTGCTTCCTGTGTGGGAGTAGCACGAGGCACTGCCTTCATCGATCCCTTCCTGGCAGGGACACAGAACCAGGGGATCCATCGATTCCCCACAGCGAGCTGAGCCCACTTTGTAATAAACTTAATTGCTCTTTAACAGACTTCACTTTACCCAATCTAACTTTGGAAAGAATGTTGGGAGTTTGCAGCAGTATTTAAGATGTGTGTGTTATGGCAGATTTACTGTTCGTTTTAACCATTATTTCTGAGCTGAAGCAGGTACTAAGGGGGTGCCAAATCTCTGCCTCATCCGTTTGTCCATCCGATATTCCTGTCTTCACATTCCAGGTGGTTCCTTCAAACTGGCCTTCCCAGCCTGAATCCCACCATTTTTCCTGCTCTGACGTCTTCTGAACAGGCTGCTGTTTGTTCTTGTTCTTTGATTTTTATTTTTTCTTTTGTGTGTGGTGTGTCTGTGTACACAATCTGCTACAGATTTAGCTATTTTTAACAAGGTACTTTTGGCAAAGTCCCAGATTTGCAGTCTCTGTTTTGTCCAGCGTTGGTGATATTTGGGATTATCTCTTTCTTCCTGTCTTTATGGAGATTTAAGGTACCTCATATGGAAACTCATTATAGATCTAATTTGTGTAAGCACTCGTTGTGCTTAGGCTTTGATCTTAATTTTTTCCAGAGCTAGGATTTTGCTTAATGATGGCCTGGAAAGACTGTAAATAAACATCTTTGTGTTCTTTGTGCACCACCTCGTGAAAGCTGTATAAATAAACTAAAGAATGGTAACTTTCTGCTGCTTGCCCAACAGCCCCCCCCCCCCCCTTCCCCCAGTTTACCTTACATTTAAAAATAATGTTTCTGGGTGTTGTAAAGAATTTTGATATGAGAAGTGATTATAAGGCTGAAGGAGTACTGAATTGCTTTGTGTGTCTGCTTTGGGCCAGGGTGAAATAATTAACACAATATCTGGAGGTTAAACTGTGTGATAATCTTGTTACAGTGACTCAACATAATCAGCTGATAATTTTAAAATATTATTAACAGATGACTGTTTAGATGAGTTGCTGTAAAGACTCGTCTAATTACTTCTTCTTCAATGCCTTGTGGAGTCAACTGAGTTGCTGCAGTTCCCTTGCTGCCTGGCCTCTGCTGTGGTGACATCCCAAACTGCTCCACAATGACAACTCAGCGGTGGCCTCGGGTTCTCTTATGTCCTGTTATAATTTCACTCCTTGCTAGTCTTCAAGTCCTTTGTGGTAGCAAAGATCTGCTTCTGAGGTATATTACAAAAATACATTCCAAATTTTTCAACAATCTCGAAAAATGCTTTTGTCAACTGTAAGATTTATTTTTTTCCTTTTTACAGCATTTACGTGGTATTTTCTATTTTCAAGTGGCCTTTAGACAGATACAGAGTAGACTGTTGAGGTTGATTGGTTCTGTGGGCTCCTCCTTTCTCCTACCCCCCAGGTGCAAAGTGACCTACGGGTGTATTATCATATTCTTGATTGTGTGTGTCCTTTGTACTGGCAGTAATTGATGGAAAGTATAACATAGTTTGTTAGATAAAATTCTAACTTTTTATTTGCCAAACTCAGCCCAGCCTTGGGCATTATGGATAAAGCAGTTTGGAAAACAGGAAGATGTGAGCTTTTTCTTTTTTTCTCTCTCGCTGAAAGGCTCCTGGGTGAGGTTGGTGGAAGGGCATTCTAACAATAGTCTGTTCTGTGGGAGGTGAATTTGTGTTGTGCTATCTATATTTCAGTAGAGAAAGCTAGGATTGAATAGTCATAAGACTTAAATGCCTTGTAGAAGGATCCATTAGTTAGAAATAGCCTTTGAGGCACCCAGCTTCTGCTGTGGAGGCTGTGGGAGAAGCCAGTGAATCGCTGCAGCTTCTCACCCGCTTCTTTTCATGTGGAAACACAGCGATTTGGAAACATCTGATTTGTTTTACCTGGAAAACTGACAACTTCCATCAGCATCCAGACCCCCTGGATGTGCTGCAATCCCTTCCCGATGCTTCCCGCCTGAGATGCGGTCCTTCAGGAGGAGAATTTCGTAGCAGTAAATGAATTTGCTAATGAGCTTTCTTCCCAAAGAGCGAGGAGATGCCAAGTGACACGTTGGGAAGTGCCAAGCAGGAGGGAAATGGCTCTTCTGTGCCGACTGTCATAAACAGGATGCGTTTTGTTTACGGTCCTCACTTGATCTCTGTAGTCCCCCTGTCAGAGCTGAGCTGGGATGAGGCTCCTGCCATGGCCTGGAGAAATCCGAGGTTCTCAGCCAATATCAGATATTGTGTCAGAGCAGAAAGTGGCTCCGGGTGAAGCAGCAAACAAAATTAAGCACTGTGTCTTGGATTCTTCCGTGCTTTTCTGGGGTATTTATCATTCTGCCTGCGCAGCTGCGTTGCGGTTGACTGCAGAGCAGAGAGAATTTAATAGACTGTGGGGATAACTGTTGGGTGACTAATTTTAAGAGGAGATGCGTTGAAAAGCCTTTGTAGTGGGATGGTTTTGGAATAGTGACAACAGTTCGTTCAGAGGTCTGTTGGAAGAAAACAGTCTTACAAGTAAAAAGAATAAAATAGAACATTTCAGTTGGAAGGGCCCTCAACTACCATCTAGTCCAACTGCCAAGAAAACATCATTAGGTTTTTTTTCCCTCTCACCCCCAAAATCCAAGTAAAATCCTTGTTAATGGTTGAATGGGCTCTTAGCACTATCCCCAGGGGTTCTGCTCACCATCTTGAGTCTCTTTGGTGCTGGGGCTGCCCAAGTATAGTGTAGGGTTGGTGTCAGAAGGCATCATCAGAGCTGGGTGAAGGATAGCATGGGACCTTTGGCTCTTGCCATTGGGCCATGGAGATGCTGGGAGGGCTGGAGCCCCTCTGCTGTGAGGACAGGCTGAGAGAGTTGGGGGGATAAGGCTCTGGGGAAACCTCAGAGCCCCTTTCAGTCCCTAAAGAGGCTCCAGGAAAGCTGGGGAGGGACTCCTGATCAGGGAGGGGAGTCATAGGATGAGGGGGAAGAGTTTGACACTGAAAAGAGGGGAGATGGAGCTGAGATCTGGGGAAGAACTTCTTTGCTGTGAGGGTGGTAAGAGCCCGGCCCAGGTTTTTAAGACTTTAAAGACAGCCTTTAAGGTCCTTTCCCACCCAAACTATTCTATGATTCGCTTGACATTTCTGACTGCTGAACTCTGGCACCATGAAATATTCCACGTACAGTAACGCGGTGATGGTCTGCTGGTGTGTGTGAACCTTCCCCTTGGAGCAGTAGAGGGAGAACACCCCCAGGGTTCAGTGCCTGCTGGTGAGGCTCATGCTTCTCCTGGAGGAAAGACACTGGGAACAATCTAATTAGGGCAAGTTTTATTCTCGTAGGCTTTACTGCCAATAAAAGTTCCTCGCTAGCAGAATAAAATTGAGCTGTAGCCCAGAGTAATGTGATTTGCATTAGAGCAGATTGTGAACATAAGGTAAATTTTATAAGTATCAAAGTAATTTAGAGACCAAAGTTCTGCAGAAATTCTGTGACGCTTAAACATTTTGGGACCATCTCTCCTGGTGTTCTAAGGCGAGACTGATGATTGGGAGTTGACGTTGTCTGTTTTCTATGTATATGGATGCCTTCCTGTATGTAATCTTACACAACATGGATAAATCACTGCTTGCAAATAGGCAGGGAAAAGTGTTGAGATGGTAAGTCAGGGCTTTATTTGTCAGGTATTTTAGTTGTTGAGGTGTAAAAATAAATAAAAAAGGAAGTTATACTCTGTACCATCCTGGGAGCGTGTGTGGTCACTTGTTTATCTGCTCCTCTTGAATATTTCATTGAGTTTTAAAATCAGTTCCTGAATTCCTTTTCACTAAATTACCACCTCAAATGTATCCAAAGGGCTTGGGGAGGTGTAGGCTGCGTGGTCTTTTTTAGGGGCTGCAAATACCACTAAGATCCCCACCAGGTTTTTTGTGTTTTCAGACAGCCCAGTATCGCTTTGCCTGGTTTTGGTAAAGGATTCTGCAATTTCTTTTTGCCACCCCTGGAGCTGGCAAGTGAAAAGGCTAATTGGGGTAAGGAGTAGGGAGGAAGGGAAACCATCAAAGCTCAGGCAATAAACCAATCTGTTTGGTGTTCGAGTTGTGTGGTGAAGCGAGGCTATTTGTGGACCATTTCTGGGTTTGAAATCAAGAGACAACTTGCTCTTCAGAATGGGAATAAATCATTCATGTAGAGTTTATCTGAACTCCCAGTGGCTGCAGACTGTTCTGAAGGGTTTGGGGAGGGATTTCGTGGTGTGGCCTGACTCACTGAGGGGGTGAGAACTGATGACTTTAAGCTGCCAAACGTGGGTGTGCTTTTTTATTTAAGTCGCTACTTGTTATTGAGGGAAAACAGGGTGAGGAGTCACTGCTTGTATAGTTTGTAGATTTATAAAATCAACTGTCATTTACAAACTGAGGCTGCAGTGCAGGATTGATGAGTATTTCAGGAAACGAAGTCATGACTTGAAACCCTCAGTGTCTGATAATACTCTAATAAAACCTGAAAGGGTGATTGGAGTGAGCCAGGTGCTTCCTAATCTCCTAAGAACAAATAGGTCTTGTATTTAACTCTTAAATCTGTGAGTCTTGAAAGTATTTGCATTTCCCATTTTACCTTGCTTTACTGTGCTTTCCCCTCCTCACCTGGAGGGAAAAAAAAGGTGTTTGGTAAGAGAAGAGTTACTACAAAATAAAACCCTATAAAACTGAAACAATCAGCCCAGCGTGGGACAATCCTCCTTCACACAAACACCATTTACCCGTTAGAAATACAGACTTCACCTCTTTGTACAGGAAATACGTGGGTTTGCAATCTGTGGAGGGGAATATGAATCCAGCTGTTTGTATTATGATGATTATTTCTTTTTGATTATAGGCTGTTCATGTCTAAGGAGAACAGCCAAGCTGAGGGATGGATGTGCATTCATTGTGCTGGGAAATCCTGGTTGGTGCTTTGTCCCACGCACCCAAAGGGAAGGCACAGAAATACTAATGGAAAAAAGAGAAGAAAACTGAAGGGAACGAGAAATGTTTTCCTGGCAGCATCCAGGAAGCTAGAACTTTGATTGTGTGTTATGGAAACCTTTTTTCAAGCACACTAAAATTTTCAAGGGCTTCTCATGATTTAATTTTTAAGATGCTGTTTTTATAACACGCAAAGTATAAAAGACCTCGCTGATCAGAGAGAGATCCAGGATCTAGTGTGTCATCAATATATTCTGTGAATAAGTTTCATTGACTTATTAATAAGTTAATATGTGGGAGGTGTGTCTTTCTGAAAAAAAAAAAAAAAGCTGTGCACTGCAGCTCCTCAGAGCCTCCTATGGGCAAAATTACATGCTATGGTCAAAAATTACACGTTACGGTCCCATATCTGTACCCTCTTCATGGTCCTACTGACACGTCCACGTGCCACGTCCCGTTTACTCTGTGCTTTTTTGTCATTGGTGCAGCATAAACACCAGGGATGTGACATCAAAGCGTCCAACTTGACCTACATGTGCTGCACAACAGATGCCTTGGCTTGTTCCTCTGGGTCTCGTGGGTCTCTGGGCATCGTCCTGTCTGTCGCTTTTTCCCAAAGCGCTGCTTGGGGGGCAGGCAGTGAGCTGGAGGAAATTCTGCCTCTTGCTTTCCAGCCTTCTTTCTCAGGAACTTCTGGTTTCTTCCTGATGCATATTTTGATCCTGTTACACGAAGGTAGAGCAGCCCAGGCAGAAAATGGGCTCTCCAGAGCTGCCCGCTGCTGCGAGGAGACCTCGTTCAGCTCAAGCTCTGTTGTAGGAGACGTGGGATGATGTAGGGTTTGTCTGGGGAAATTTAGTATCTCCCAAGGGGCTGCTTATATGGGGTTGGGGAATGTGGAGGTACAAACTTCACTAGTACCTTCTGAAATGCCCCTAGTTTCAACTCCTGGAATCACAAGACCTGGAAATGTACATTCCAGGCAAGTGTGCAAGTACATGATTTTATTCACCATGAAGTCAATGGAGACTGATGGATGCAGCTCTCCTCCATGCTGGTTTGATCTTACCATTGTGCTTTGTACCTTGAAAGGATTAATCAGTCTCTTCCCTTAAATCACTTCTGCTCTGAAGTCATGAAAATTTTAGCATTGTCAGAGATGAAGCATCTTGACATTAGACCCTGTGAGCATCAGAGGTTCTTTGGCCCTTGTTGAAAAGGGAGGGTTCTGGAAGTCCTCACAGAGAACACTGGAAAGGATTTGGGTGCTAGTGAGGGCCTGAAAGTTCTTAAGCAGATTACAAGGGAAAAATAACCCCCAGCAGTGCTTATTGCATCATATTGTTGGAGACACAGGGCTCTGTTCAGCTTTGCTACAAGGGAGAAATGTCTTTGACATGGACAGTCCAGAAACCACCAAGGTAATCCATGTGAGAAGAAGTAAACCTGCAGACTGGCTCTCCCCATACAGCTCAACCTGAAACACCAAAAGAGGCTTTTTGAAATTAATATTTGAGCTCTAATCTAGAAGGGAGGGAGGACGTTCTTTGTGGCACTCCAGCTGTTGAGGGACCTGGAAATGGCCAGGCAGAAGGTTTGTGGATGCTGTAACAGCTGGGCTGGTTGTGTGCAATTTTTCACATGATGAGAACGTTTGTGAAGTTGTCAAGTTTTCTGCTTCTACAGTATTTCCAGTTTGGATTTCTTTTAGTTAAAGTTCTGCTAGATTGTGTTTTTGCATGGTTTTACATGGGTAGGTTGGGATTTTTTTGTGTTGTATTTTCACTTTTGAGAAAATAAATACTAGTTTTGTGGAACTGTTTTTCTTTGATACATTTTTCATGATGGCTTATTAATAGAGCTACCATGGAAGTGTGCTTCCCAACAACGTAGTGTGATTTCCATACAATGGGGGAGGGCAACCCCAAATGTTTTGATGTTTCATTAAAATTTAAAGAAATATTATATGCAATTCTCCCTGGCGTTTCTAGAGAAGATTCCTTAATTTTTTTGCTGGCATAGCACACGTGGTATTAGAAGGAAAAACAAAAGCTTTATAAATCACCAAACTGCTTCTCCCCTTAACAGGGACCGATGGAGACAGCAGAGGGAGGCCTGACGGAGCCCCCCGAGTGATTATCACGTGGGATGAAGTTTTAACGTTGGTCTGTGTGTTAAGTCTTTGTGCTTTGCATTTCCCCAGAGAATATTCTTCTTTCTGTACCTGGGTTTTGCAGCACACACTGTGTGGGTACCCACAGGAGGGGCTGCTCAGCACCTTCCAGCCTGGTCACAGCTGTCATGGAAATAAAGGAACTGGCAAGAACCTCTTGGATTCTATACCAGACCCCAGATTTGTAGGGAGTACATCAAATCCTTTTAATTGATTTATTGAAGCTTTGAATCACAGAATGATACGGGATCGGAAGGGACCTCTGGAGGTCATCTTGTCCAACCCTCTGCCAGAGCAGGTCCCACAGGAATATGTCCAGGTGGGTTTTGAATGTTTCCAGAGACAGAGACTCTGCCACCTCTCTGGGCAGCCTCTTCCAGGGCTCTGCCACCCTTAAAGTGAAGAAGTTCCTTGTCGTGTTGAGATGGAGCTTGTTATGTTCAATTTTGTGCCCATTACCTCTTGTCCTGTGACTGGGCACCACTGAGAAAAGACTGGCCCCATCCTCTTGGCACCCACCCTTTAAGTGTTTATAGGTGTTGATCAGATCCCCCCTCAGTCTTCTCCAGACAAAAAAAGACTCTTCTTGATGCCCCCCAGGATGCCATTGGCCTTCTTGGCCACAAGGGCACGTTGTTGGCTCATGGTCATCCTGTTATCCACCAGGACTCCCAGGTTCATTTTCCTCAGAGAGCTGGTGCATTTATTTGAGGGAAGGACTGATATGTCTGTGTCATGATCCATGATGCATTTAACTCTTGATACATCCTCATGTACCTCCAGGAGCAGAACAGTTGGCTTACTCTTGAGTTAATTTGATTTCCTGTAGTGAAAGCTTCAGTAAAATATTTAAAAGTTATATAGACAGTGCTGTAGCCAAGAACTGACTTGCGGAGTAGCTTCTGCCAGATCATTGCATTTTTATCTTAGTATTAACATAAATTCTGCTTAGTCATAGAATTTTCTCTCAGTTCTGCTATTTATTTTTTACTTCATTGTCACCTTCTGCGAATCACAGCTAAAAGTACCTGATGCCAAAATATTTTGCTTTATGATTTAATGATGTCTTCCTTTTTTTTTTAATGTCTCATATTCTGTGATGCTGTACCTGAAACTGAGCTGAACTTTGGAGCTCTTAGAAAATACTTGTGATAGCTCCTGCTCTGCCCAAGGGGCTGCAATGGGATTACTTTTAATAGCAGTAGTTGAAAATTACCTAAATGTGATTTTCTGTTTGCTTTCAGTCCATCTGACTTTCCCCTAATCTTTTCTGTTAAATGTTCAATATCCACCTCCACCTCCTGATGTTGCCAGAAAATTGATTGCTCCCACAGGTGGTCTTCCACTTTATCTTCCTCATGTACAAGTCGAGCACTCTCTGCCTATATAAAGAAGCATTTTTCTCATCCCTAGTAAAATTATCATTATATACACAACTAGTTCTGTTCCCCTGGCTCTGGATGCTCTCAGTGTTTTCTGAAGATAACTGTGGATCTTACCTTTTTTTTTTTTTTTTGCCTTCTTTGACTGCATTTCCCAGCGTTACCAGTCCTGCATTTCCATTTTCTTTGTGTTAAGCAAGATTTCCCGTGTGCTGTTCTTTACTCCCTACCTGGCTCCATTGATTTATCCTGCCATTTTAGTATGTTTGATTTTACAGGAAAGAAGGCTGGTTTGTAGCCTCCCCACCTGTAGCTCAAAAACTTCCTGTGCACTTACCCTTAACTTGTCTAGGAGTCATGGTAAAGTGTCTTTGAACAATTAGATATTTTAAGTGGAAGAGTAAATTATTTGAAGTCCATATTTGCATGACTTCTCCGTGTAGGTTCTCTGCATATTTGTGTAGTCTCTTATCTAAATCTTACTTATTGCAAGTTCATTAATTCTTCAGCAGCTGAACTGAATGGCTTTTGATTTTCATAGGAATCTGCTTTTACTAAAATGGATGGTTCGCTTTGTGCTCGTGACCTGTATTTAGGAACAATTTACCTGATGCTTTTTGCTTCTGAGGGACAAGGGCAGGAATTGCAAGCCATGTGAATTCTTTTGGTAGCCCACTCCCTGCAGCTTTTTTTCCTGGGCTTTGCTTTTCCTGTGACTGTCCCGTGTTGGACTTGTATCATCTCACCTGGTGGGTGCATGTGGGGGCTTCCCATCCTGGAGCTGGGAATGGCAACCTCATGGCTGTGCCACACTCCTATGTTGGGGCATCTCTCTGCTGCGTGACAAGATGTAGAGAGTTTCCATATCCTGAGCAGAGGTGACAGATATTTCTACCTTCAGGTGCTTCCCAACAGGGTACTGAGGGCTGTGCTCACCAAGAGATTGCGTGATGTGAAATAAGCATCATTGCTAATCCAAAAAAAAATAAATATATATAACCTACCAGGGTCCAGAGACAAGGAGTGTTGAGTTCAGTGCCCCAGGTAAGTCATCCCTTTGCTGATGTGTAATGAAGTATATGGATTTTTGGAGAAAACTTGGTATGGTTTAACAGGATAAATGCTAGACCCTATCAAAAAGCCCAGTCACAGGAGATAGAAAAATCTGCAGAAACACTGGGGATAACTTAGAGCTTTATGGCAAAGATGGTGCTGCAAGTTATGGTCTTGCTTTTTCTGAGGTTTGAGAGTTGCAATCATCATTTTAGTGATGCTGTTTTGCTTGTGTTCCTACAGTTACAGTTTCGCCTCGTACCATATGCTGCTTTTGATTAGATGTAGGAAGGAAAAAACATGTTTTGAGATAACCTGGATGGCTTGGATATGAAGATATTTAATTGTGGAAAATAACTTTTGCAAAAGCAGGTGGCTTTAAAGCTGTTTGTGTTCTAACTGTGCTGTATGCTCAGAAATGCAACAGCGAAGCAAAACCACAGATTTTTGGCTGCTTTCCTAAGCCTAGAGGGTCATATGTTGTTTATAAATTTTGAATACTAAACGTAATGGCGTTGCTGGAGATAAGTCCGAGCTCCCAAGTCACAGTAGCATGAAATAAACAGACTTTTATTGCTGGCAATCAATGGGTACGTGTTGGTTTGTATTAAATCTGACCCGAAATGAGCTTCTCCTTGACCAGCTTCTGCTTTTACACTTTCCCTCTGGACATAAGTAGAGAAAGGAAGACAAGAGACGCGTAATTCTGTCTCTGGGGAGTGTGGGTCCCAGGCCAGAGGACAGTTAGACCAGTTTGTGTTTGGGTTTAAACTGGAGAAGATGGTGGAGCATGTGCTTAAATATCTCTGAACTCGAGGGAAAAGTACTTTTTAGGGTTAAGTATGTCAAATATCGACCAGACCTTTTCGCTGCTCTTACCAGAAAGACCAAACAAGTGGTTTCATGAGCAATGAAAAAGCTTTAATTTCCAATGGATTTCCCCGTCTTGGTTAATTAGCTTTCTTTAAACTGAATTGTGCTTTAATTTTTCTGTTGACTCTTCATTAGCCTGGAGAACCACCATCCTTTTCTCCCTGTTGCTTTTTTCCTACGGAGTATTTTGGAGAGCAGGGTGTGAGCGGCTGCGTTCAGCGATTACATCGGGGACTAACGAATTGCGGGTGAATTTGTGAATTCCAAATTGTCCCCTGTCCAACTTCTTATTTTCACAAAACTTGTAGGAAGAGAGAATTATCCTTCAGATGCCTACTATCTGTTGTATGTAGGTGAAAATCTCAAGCAGGTATTATAGGGGAGGAAAAAGATGCACAGAATGTTTGTCGAACCTTGATTTTAAATAGTAATGATTTAAAAAAAGCCTCTGGTTTAGACCCAGAGGTGCTTATAGTTACGTTATGGGATTTTATGAGAATAATTTAGAACTTATACCCTTTGCATATGAAGTGATAGAATAATATTTAGTGTTCTTTTCCTTTCAGAAGATGATAAAAGCCCAGTGTTGTGTGTATGTACCTTTTGGGAGGGATTTGCATTGTGATTTCCAAAGCCACCTCATATTCTGCTAAAGCATCATTAAGTGGTTATTGCAAAAAAAGACACCAATATTTTTAGTGAATGCTACATCTGTGCTTTTATTAAAAATTTTTTGTACCTCTGACTTTGACCAGAACCTTTTACATGATCTTTTAAATCAATTTATGAATAAATTTCTCAGGGTGCATTTGGATATTGTACTCCGGTTGCCTGTAACGAATGAAGAGCCCCCTTTGCTTATTGTGTCACTGATTTTATTGAGGTACTTCTCCTTGCTTCTTTGGATGCACCTTTGAATCAGTCACCGTTATTATGCATTCTGAATAATAAATCTTAATTCCCTAATTACACATTTACCTGCTACTCTAAATTGTCTCATATTTTCCTGATGCGACGCAATTAGGAAATTACAGAATTTGTACAATAGAGGTTGTATTTGTCATCGTTCCTAGTTGGGAAAATGTAATAGGAAATGGCTTAATAGGTATATTTAAATTTCCAAATTATTTTCACCAGTAATCACATAAGAAAGCTTACCTAATTGCTAATAAATAGATTTATACATTTACTTCCTGGCCTCCTCGCTGAGCCTTTTTTTTAACACGTAATAATATTTGGTTAACAATCCATATTAAATGACTGTTAGCTGACATCCTTGTGTTCTGTAGCTGCTTTGAACCTAAGTATTAATTAAAATAGGATATCTTATACAAATACTCTGTCTGGAAATTCAGAGAGGGCCCATCTGATCACAAAATTCAAGAATGGTTGATTTACTGTCAATTAAAATACGATGTTGATTAGTTGTGCTTTTCATTAACAGGGGTTTGTGCCTGTAACTGGGGAAGGGGAAAAATTGTCTGAAAATGGCCGTTTGGAAAACCCTCTTCTTCCTTCTCTTATTCACCTTGAATACAAGAAGCCCATGCAATTAGTAAAACATTTGTTGCTTTTGTTGTTTGACATCTGAGAAGTGATGCAATTTTTTTTTTTTCCCTTTAAAAGAGAACCTAGAGCAAAACCACCCCTAGATTACTTTGAAAGCCAGGCCTTTCCTGGTAATCAAGTGTTTACAGAAAGATGCTTTGTTCGAACCTTTTCTGGGGCTCTGTATGCTTAAACAAAGGGCTTTTAGACTTAAACACAGCTGTTCATTTGAAAATGAAAAATCAAATTAAGCAGAACCAGCTTTTGAAAGTTAATGTTGTATAGCAACTGAGACAAAAGAAGAAAATACTGCGGTTTACGTTTCACTTAAATAACTTTTTTTAACATAAAGTTTTTCCACTAAAAAGTGGGGTTTCAAAGCTGCTCATCTCCCGCTGTATCCCGCAATAGAACATCTGCGTTCATTCTGACGCGGATGAATGACATGAATTAAACTAAAACCGTTGAAGTGCTGTTTTTAACATAATTACACCTTGTTCATTTTGGAGACACAATGCAGGGATGAAATGCCAATTAAGCCTGGTATGTTAATGAGATTGAGACTGAATAGGGGATTAGAGCGGACACAAATCCCAGTGGAATTGATTTGATATAATCCCTCAAGTTTGTTCTGTTTTCAAATGTACAATAACATTTCTATTAAAGTTTCCAGGCATAGAACAAAAACAAAAAAAAAAGGTCCCCAAACATGCTCGATTTGGGGATATGGGTAAGGAAGCTGTAGACTGGCTCTCACTTTGGAAGTCCTGGGTTTATTGTCTGGGTTTGTGTCAGATTGGAGGAAAACTTTTTAGCTGTTGATTTCCTTGTGTGATTTCCTTCTTGTCCTGTATGATAAGGTGTATTAAAGTCTGGGGTTTTTTTTGTGGCAGGGAGTTCAGTTATTTAAATAAGTCTTTAATTATGTCTTTTTGTCTTTTGAGGGTGTCTGTAGCTTTTTAGTAGAATTTTGCAAATGTTTAATGCTAACTATTACCCTGTTTTTGACATAAGGTACCCTTATGACTAGCTGACCTCCAGAGATCAGAAGAGCTACATACAGAAAAATAACTTTTTTTTTTTTTTGGTTGGACTAGATGATCTTAAAAGGTCCCTTCCAACCTTGGTGATTCTGTGAATTAACCAAAGTATTGTCTTTCAGCAGTGAGTTGGACCTCTTAGAAATTCAGTAAGCCTGTTTGTCTTTTGCTCTTTGTGCCAGTTTATGGCAGCGCCGTTTGTCTTCAATCTGTCTCTGTATTTGCCTCAAAGCAACTCTTGGGTTAACAGCTCGTATTAAAATGAATTATTAATATTGCTAGAGATGATGCTGGCCTGCAGACTGAAGTATTTGGGCAGAATCTGGAGCTGGTATGGCCTCCTGCAAATGTCAGGCTGGTTTATTCCTCCAGCAATTTTCCTGCTCTGTTTGCTTAAGCCAAAATTCTGTGTTTTGGGCTTGGTGAGAATTGTCTTCTCCAAGGTACTGGGAGAGACTCTGTTGTGACCGGCCGGATGCCAACGTGTCCTCATTCATACCTACCTCTGTAATTTCTTGACTGAGCTAGAAAATACAGTGATTTACTGAAGTGTGGTTCTGTCCTGGGATTACAAAATGCGGTGGTTTCAGGCTCATCTGCACGGTCTGTGATGCCGAGATCAAATCTACTGTTAAATCTTTGTCCTGGCCTCCCTGAGAAAGCCCAGCTCTCAGAGGGTTTGTTCACTAATTATCGGTGACTGAGGTATCTAAAAGATTTCTTGTAATGACATCTCAGCTCTTCATGTAGAACAGGACTTTCTTAGATTAAAGATCACTTTGAAGAAGTTCTGTTTTCTCTAAACCCCAACTCTTTATGGATCTCAACCCATCCAGTAGCTCCTCCTTTCTCAGCTCAATGTATATTTGGATATTACCCTCCATAATGAAAATAACTTCACCAATTCTGTTTCGAATAGTTTGAAAAGTGGGTAATGAATTAAGACTTTGTGTCTGCCACCCGGACGTTCTGATTGAAAAAATCAGAAGGTAAAGGTTGTACCTACCTTAAAAAAATGAAAGGCTTTTTCTAATAATTTAATTCAGATTGCCCTTAAGTGAGAGAAATGGGGCTGTTTACTTGTTTGCTCTAGCTTTATTCTTCTGGTTTTGTCATTAATAATGTATTGTGAATATCAATTAAAAGCTAAGCAGAAATTCAGCCTTTACTCAGAGCCAATTGAAAATGAAACATTGTTTCAAAGGAATATTTTCCTAATTTAAGGGGAAAAAAAAAGCGCCCAACGATTCAAAGCTGGTGTGTGAGAAATCTTGATAATTAGAAAATGATTCTTCCAGCTCACAGCTGACAGGGGCTGGTAAATCTCACACATACAGAAAGAAGGGAAAGGAGTGGAAAGCAGATTGGTAGCCCCCTGGTCCTTCCCTGGTGGGGAAAGCAGGTAATTTGGTGATTTCTCTCATCCTCTGACA
Organism: Scolopax mira; assembly: GCA_004320125.1. NCBI lineage: Eukaryota > Metazoa > Chordata > Aves > Charadriiformes > Scolopacidae > Scolopax > Scolopax mira. Next base: position 44,735 of record BJBW01000702.1, on the reverse strand, counting down.
CGTGTAAATGGGGTCCACTAATAACAGCCCTGGAACATTAACGATAAAAATGAAAACAACAACAAAGATAATCAAGCTGTCAGGTATGGGCTGAGTGAGCGTGGAAGTGAATCTGTGGGTGATGAGGTGAACGTTCTCAGAGAACCCAACCTGAGCTGCACGGCCAGGACAGAGCTGTCCCTTCAGAAACCACCAAGGTGTCGATGGCAGGGAGCAGCGTGGCCTTAAGTGCAGCCCCTTGGATCTAGCTCATCGTTTCCTGAGCAGGGGATGGCTATACCTGGTTTTGAAGGGAAGTCAAACAAGGGATTGACTCTCCAGTTGCTGGCTTTGTCCCAGACTTTGTCTTGCTGTGGTGGGACAATCGCTGGCAGCCCAACCCTGTACCCGGTGTTGAATGAGGACATCTGAAACCTGCCCCTGGTTCAACGGTAGGGTTTGAGAGATGCCACTGCAGTCACACTCCTCTTGGGTGGGATGTCTTCCTCTTTTTCCAGATAACAGAGCTGGGCCCAAATTCTGTTGCCTTTGGGGAGAAAAGGAAGGGCTTTGTCACTGCTGGACTTGGGAACACTTGGAGGCCAAAACCCATCTTCTTGGCTTTTCCTGGTGGATTTGGCTTTTGTTACCTTGTGACCAGGATTCATGATGGTGTCTCTTAACCACTTGCTTTGCTTTCCTTAACAAAAAGGAAAGCAATTTGGTGTGTTGTGACAGCCAGCATCCTGCTTCTCAAGGAAAATACTCCCTCTTCGTGCTCCCACTTGGCTTTGTCTGAGTTGCCCCGTACTGGTGAGAGGCTGGGACCAGTGCAGAGCCCATGCTCCTCCCAGCTCAGCATCTGCTTTCTTTCTGTAGGGGGGTATCATCAGCTCCAGGACCGGTGGGTCTTAGTCAGGCCTTTCCTTTTCCTGTTTGTGCTCTGCTCCATTTTCCTATTAGATGTGATTGCACATTGTGGAGGAAGGCAGTCAAGTGTAAATTTCATTTTTTGCTTCAGCTAATGTTGCTGTTAGAGGTGGCTTTGCACATCTGTGAATATTCCCTGGAGGAGGAGGAGGAAAATCAATAGATGTAGCTAAAATGTTCAAAAAAACAACACTAAAAAAAAAAAGGCACTGGGGGAGATTTTTGAGGTAGAGGGAAGTGTTTTGGTATGGAAACTTTCTGCTGGTATCTGCTCGTACAGCCTTCCCATCATCTCGCCCTGGCTTTTCTTAGAGCAGACAAAATTGGTCTAAGTTTTTCTTTTTGTGAATTCAGAGATGGAAAGCAGTAAAAGATGCTTTCTTTTGAATAAGGGAACCTAAATGGAAATAAAATCCCCTTTTGTCTCTTTTATTTGGATTCTTACTTAAATAAACAGGAGGGGGGTGGTTTTGGTTTGGGATAAAGGTATGTCCTGTGAATTCAGAGTGTGCTGAGCTTTGTGCTGGGGTCTCAATGTAAGGTGTTAGTGCATCCTGTCGATGCAAGATCATTCTCCCTCCAACCTGGCCTTGAACCCCTCCAAGGATGGGGCAGCCACAGCTTCTCTGGCCAACCTGGGCCAGTGTCTCACAACTGGAATGTCTTCCTGATAGCCAGTCTGAATCATCCCATCACTCCCCTTCCTGATCCAGAGTCCCTCTCCAGCTTTCCTGGAGCCCCTTTAGGGACTGGAAGGGGCTCTAAGGTCTCTGTGGAGCCTTCTCTTCTCCAGGCTGAACCCCACAACTCTCACAGCAGCGGGGCTGCAGCCTTTGAGCTGTTCATGTTGCTGAGATTCTTCTTCCCTTCTGTTTTTCCCATCCTGTTACACGCAAATGTTTTATTCTTGTAGTCCCTTTTGTGTGTCATTTGTCTTCCTTGCTTAAAAACCAGGTGCTGGTTAGTTTTTGGATGCAACCCCCAACCTGCCTTTTAAGCTGTAGGCATGACTAAGGACAATAAGACAGTATTTATTTTTCTTGTTCCATCTACTGTGTTTATATTCATTTATTATCCCGTCTTCCAAATGAAAGGTGTTCTCTGCGGCTGCTGACTGTTTCCTCTGTCTCATAAAACTTCTCCAATACTTGGAGCTATAAAAAGCCTGATTGTTATCTGGTTTGGAATTTTCTTTAGAGATTTGTTATCGGCGTGCTACCAGTAAAAAACATGTTGAAAGAATTTAATTTGTAGGGAATCTTTATTCATTTCTATGCAGTGGCTCCGGCAGCTGGGTGGAATATCTGCCTCGTGAAGAATTGTCTCTCTCTTCACAATGTGGACGTGCATCTTTATCACCTCAGCTTCCTTTCCATGCTGCTGCTTATTGTAGTTTTGCATTCAGGATAACTCACAATGTTCTCTAATGTGTGTCTGTTTGCTCTACGGGAACTAGGGACCAGCAAATAAAATAAATAAACAAATAAACCAGCACAATCACGACGAATAGTGATTCAGCTTTGGGATACCACACTGTAGGGTGTTGTAGAAGTTCAAAAAAGGAGTGAAAACATTCAAGGAAGAAAAATACATGTGGGTTATTATTATACAGGTACCACAGTTGATTCAAAAAAGGCCTGAGCACTGAGTTGCTGGAGCTGTGAGAAATATTCTGCAAAAGTTTTTTGTCCTGCTTTTGTGTTTTTCCAAAGGCATCAGCCTTGGCTGCTCCTGCTGCAGAGTCGGGGCTGGATTCAATTTGGTGGGACCTGGTGTGAGTGGCTTTGGGGGGAGAGCTTTAAAAATGGAATATGCCTGTACTCAGTATCTCAATATTAATAATAATGCGTTCAAGAAACTCATCTTCTGCATGACAAGGCAGTTAAACAAGTTTCTGTACACCAGGAATATGCAAATAGATTGCAAATTACCGACGGAGCAAATTCACTTCAGAACCTGCTGGGTTTGACTCTCCAAGCCACCTTCCCATTCACAACATGAGCGTGGGTTTAATTCATTAAGTGTTTAAATATGTCATTCTTCACCGAGAAACCTGAGCACTCAAAGCCTTTGCATGCGTTAAATTTTCATGGAACATCTTCGATTAAAATGAAGCTTTTGGAGCTCACACTGTTTATATGCACAAAATGGTTATCGTCATACAAATCCCAGGAGGGGAGCAGAAAAATGCAATAAAATTTCACACTGTTTAATGTTCATCACCCTCGGGTATCCAGTAGATTTCCACTAACTAAATGTGAATGTGAATTCCATTTGCTTTAGGAGCTGAATCTGCTTTATCAGCCAATTCGCTCGTGCTGCTGCCCATGGAGAGGCTGTTAGGAGTCTCTGCTTTTGAAATGCAGTTGTATTTGTTCAGATTTCTCTCTTTACTTAACCGACTGCATTGTTTTTTTTTTTAAAGTGGTTTATTTCCAGTGACGTGCCCGAACGTCTTCCGTTGGCTCATTTGATCAGCTTTTGGCTGCCTTTCACACTTACCTCTGGACAGAAGTAGCTCAGTGGAAGGTCTGTACGGAGGCAGAAGTGCAGTTCTTGGCTTTGCAGTCCCTCCTCAGCCCTACGGGATTGCTAAATCACAGCCATATACTGGTAAATCTAATATGTGGCTCAGTCCCGTAAGGTAAATCTGGTTTATCTGATAAAATCCACTGTATGTTATTACCTGCCATCCTTCACCACAGGTTCCTGGAAGTGCTAAGCTTATTAGAAAGCTACTGATTTTTACTTTTAGCTTTGTCACCGGGGTTCAAAATCCACCCCCTCCTCTGTGTCCCGGACTCCTCTGCCAGGAGCGTGCCCAGATTTCCCTTTGCAAAGAAGTCGATGCACCAGGACAGGCAGAAAATAAAAATGCCTCTCCTGAAGGTACAGCTGCAGTGGCCACCAACCAGCACGGCCTGCTTGCCACCTCGGTTTGCCCTATGGAACCCCCACCCCTCTAGCACAGCTCCTTCTGTCCTGGCAGGGAGGAGCTGCTTTCCCCATCCATATGACGCTGGAGTGGAACCAACTGGTTTTGTCTCCTCTCGTTTCTCTTTGGGTATCTGAAATTAAGGTGATTTTTCCCTCTGAGCTGGCTGTCTGCATCTCAGACCTCTCTCTCATTTATTGTGCTCTTGCACTGGGGCTACTGATACCAAGAGCAAACTTCGCTCTGTCTTCTTTCTGACAGTTCTTTTATGACAATTTCTGGGCTTTTGGGAAATGTGGGGTTTTTTTACCCTCTCTTAGTGACAAGATATTATTTGTGCCCTGAAGGTTCTGTTGAGAAATGATTGGGATTTGAATCTTCTGTGTGTCTATAGGTACTCACATAGATCCTAGTGCCAGATTTTTTTGCATCTTTGTCGTATAAATACTGTAGATAAGGAGCTTTGTGACATTCTTATTAAATGCAGTGTTGTACAGATGAGGAACGGAGGTCCAGGGGAGGTTAAATGAATTGCCCAAGGTTAAGCTGAAAGCCTGAGGCTCAATGAGGCTTTGAACTCAGATCTGCTGAATCCCAGATAAAAGCCTTAACCTGTTAATTTTCCTTCTTACATGTGTTGCTGTTGCAATTAATTTACAACCGTATCATCAAATGCAAAATATTTCAGTGGCTAAACACAAAAGAATTGTTTTATCAATTTTAGATGGAATTTACTTTTAAGAACTGGACACAACCACTAATAAATATTCTCAAAGTATTATGGAAAGTGGAAAATAAATTGCTTTTAAGTTTGAAGTCTGTCTTCAGGCTAAAGATATCTCTATTTTAACCGTGTACATGCAGTTACCTGGGAGATTTTATGTGCTGTTTTGATTTCTTGAGGCTGAAGGTGACCACTTTGCAGAGATCTCTCTCCCGTGGTGACTGTTGTGAAAGTCTGTTATATCCACCATATAGTTTTTTGGTCAAAATACGTGATAGGTTTTTCTAAGATGATTGGCTAAACTTCTGTAGTTGGGTAAGACTTGACTCTAGAAGGCAATCACTCATTGTGTTGCTGAGTGAAGTGTCTTCTCTTGGAAAAAACAACCCAGGAAACAAGCATATAAATCTGCTCTCCAGTTGCTTTTAAAATTCTTTGTTGAAGTGTTTTTTAAGATACAAAGTTCTCACTAGTCTTGTGAAAACAGCATCTGAGGAGAGGGAATTTGGGCATTTTTTATGGGAGGGTAAGAAGGGCAGGGAGAGCACAAACCTTGGAAAACCTCGAGCAAAGCAGCTCAGTGGCATTACCACCTTCTGGAGACACTGGCACGAAGGCTCAGGGTGGTAAAAGAGCATATCAGGGACTGCAGCTTGAGAATGACATTTCTTAAAACAAGTTACCTGGCAGTGTCGGAACGTTTGGAATTCAGGGCATTTGGTGAAGAGATGGTGGGTATGTTTATGGTTCTTTTTGTAGGCAGCCATCCACAAACATTTGCCCAGACTTCAAGATGACCAAAGCCCATCCTGGTACAGCAGGGACAATTCCCAACCTGCCATGTCCTGCTGAGACATGAGGTCTCACAGATTTTGGCTTGAAACAGCCGCTACACAACTTTTTAATTATCTCAGAGTGCCTGTGAAATGTCCCTTCCTTCAGAAGAATTCACCAGAGTTTGTAAAGTTGGGAGTTTTGGTGCTGAGTTTTCAATGTTCAGAATGAAATGGTGCAATAGAGTGGGGCTGGAGCTTAAATTTCTGAAATATTCATATGCATCAACCTCTTCTTATAAATACTTCCCGTGGGTCAAAAGTGTATCACTGGAAATAGAGAATCAAAGAGCCTTTTCCCCTCTCAATTTACTGGTAGCTGCTGTATATAGTATAAAACCTACACGAGGGAATTTAACTTGGTCCAGCATTTCTGCTCTCCTGTATCACCAGTCTGCCAGTCCCTTCCCATTTAAGAAATTACAGTGGGATTATGTACGTTATGTACTTATGGTTGGGTAGAGGATGAAATTCTTCAGCCTTTGTTCATTCTGGGGAGGTGTCGTGGTCCAGAGCAGGAGATTTGCAGCGGGTTTTGTTGGGATTTCCGCTTGTTGGGCCATCACTCTAATGACTCCGGGTTTTAATTCCTTTGCACCTTAGCTCCCTGCATGGAAATAACGTGCTGTTCCACCAAGGTGAAAGGGGAGGAAAATGCTTTTGTGATATTTCTGCAAGAAGAGATTCTCCTCAAAAACCGAGATGCGGAATTTGTGACTACGAAGGGCTTTTAGAGCTTCAGTGTAGAATGGCTTTTTGCCCCGTGTTCGTGGGGCCACATCACCCGCTCCCTTACAGCGTGAGAAATGTAAAAAGAGAATCCTTCAATCTGTGTATTTTAAAGTTTTATTTCAAACCTGGTTTTGTGCTCATTTGGAAAGTACAAATATTGGTTTTTAAAGTGCTAAGTTTTGGTTTTGGTGTGTTTCTCACAGATTTAATATGGCACGGCAGGGACCTAACATAGGTTTGGAAGTTTCTTGCCTTCAGTTTCAATCTCTTCATAATTTTCCATCTACAGAAAAAATAAGAAAAAAAAGTTAAGAGGAAAAGGGGCAAAATATACCAAGCTTGAAGAGAATTGCCAAGAAAGAATTAGGTCTTTCTGTCCTGGCAGAAGTATTTACCCTGGAGCTGGGGTGCAGAGAAGGAACCCCACATCTGAGAAGGATAAACCACAGCTGGGATCCCCCGGCTGTGACAATCAGAGCCTCCCCACTGGCCAGACCAGAAAGAGTGTGGTGGGCTCTAGATGTAAGACAAAGTATTACCTGGGCCAGGCTCTCACCACCCTCACACCAAAGAATTTCTTTCTAGTAGCTCATCTCAGTCTCCCCTCTTTCCATTTAAACCCGTTCCCCCTCTTCCTATGGCTCCTGACCCAGAGTCCCTCCCCAGCTCTCCTGGAGCCCCTTTAGGGATTGGAAGGGGGCTTAGGGCTGATTTAAAACTTAAATTTCCTCTTTTCTAAGCTGTATTGTTACCTATAAATGTCATACTTCATGACTTCATGTGCGTATACACATAAATGTGCATGCACTTAGAGAATAAAATGCATAATTTTTGGTTAGGGGTGTGCCTCTGAGGGGGGTACTCGGCTGCCACTATTTCTGTAGAATTTTTTCTCAAACAGTCCATTCCCCACTGCCCAGGGGTCAGGGAATGGAGACTTTTGTGGGATATTCAGGACAGAGTGTGGAAAATGCCCAGTTCTAGTCTCAATTCCAGGCACAAACCAGTTTTGGGACAGCTGGATGTTTCCACTGAAATTATCCATTATGAAATTAATTTACATCTCTCTGGTTAATTATCACTGCTATCCAGAGCAAACACATGAAGTGAATAGGAAATTTTCTCTCTTGTTTTTGAACCGTGGCTGCAGGCTGTGTAAAACTCAGGGTTTGTCAGGGGACCTTCCCCAGCCTACGAGCTCTGAATTTCATGGGTTTGAAGGACTTTAAGAAGAGAGAGTTGGCTGGATGAGAAATACCGGTGTCTCCCGCAAACCAGTTTGGGCTGAAACTTCACCTGAATGGTTCAGAGGAAAGGCCACCTGCCCCAGCAACACGAAAAGGGGTGGCAAAAGCCTCCCTGAGATATGACCTTTGCTGGAAGATTAGAACAGAACCCAAGCTGTTCAGGTGTTCCTGAAGAGCAGACAAAGCTTTATATCAACACAGTCACAGTTTGGGGGACCCGGCAGAGAGAAAACAGGAGACTTGGAACCTACCTTTAAAAATAAATCAGTTGTTCCTAAACCAAGACATTTACAGCTCTTACAGTTTCATATTTATTTGTAGTCTCTTTTTTCCTCGCGTTTCCATTGAGATCCACTACTCTGCTATTAAATGTAATCAGTAGGTGTTTTTACCTTGTTTTTTGGAGACATTGGATTTTCAGATTGATTTTTAAAAATGCAGAGCTACCAGCAGAGCCTGGTTGTTGATTACCGTCAATACTGCAGATTTATTTTTTTTTTCTAAAATCAATCCACGCTGAATCTTGTGCACAACCACACTCCTGTCTTCTAACTCCACCGTGAGTTTGGCACCTTTCATCGTGTGGGCAACCCAGATTTTCCCTCCCCAGCTCAGCACACGGTCACCCGTGCTGCCCAGGCTTCCCATCTCGCCCTGGCTTCGAAGGAAGGGTGAGAATAACCACAATTAGCTGATGTCAAATTGATCTGGGTTTTCAAGCTCCATCAGGGAGCCTGGTGAAGGCAAGAAAAGATTGTGCAGGCGGCTGCATGGATTCCTTTATGTCTCTCTTCAAGGCTCTCTCCTGGCTGAAAGATTTGTCTTGGGATGTCGGCGAGAACAGTCATTGTAATTAGGTTTATATAAATAGATTTGATGTGATTTAACACGATTGCTTAGGGTGTTTTGATAGAAGCTTGAAGAAAAAGAGGAATAACTACTGGAAATTGTTTGACTCCTCAATTTCGGCGCTCTGCCTGCCTTTTTTTTGGTGTTTTATCCCGGCGCGAAGGCCAGCGCGGCTGCACTTAGTGCAGGAACCTGCAAAGTGCTAAAAGCATCATTTTTTACTTAACTCCTCGTAAGATCTCATAAGAAGCTTCTGTATCTTTGCCAAACCAAATCGCCAGAATATTTTCTTAGGGTGCAAAAAAGCATTTTCTATAAAAAATGCCCAACTGAAAATAAAACTTGAGATTGTGCCAACCTGGGCCCTGAAGGCTGCAAACTGAACCTGTGCCCCACGTCTAAAATAAATGCTGAGGACCTGGTTAAATTTAGTCTTCAGTTTTGGGCCAAACTGAAGTAATTCCTCTTACGTGCCCTAGGTTAAAGCAGTTACATTTTCTGGCTTTGGAATAAGCAAATGCTGGTTACTAAAATAAGCAAGTTGTGGTTCCCGGTGCTGAAGCGGTGAGGTGTCTGAAGGGAAAATTACCTAGATTTGGTAGTGTGCAAATGCTTCCAGAATTACTGATATTTCACAAGACATTATTCTTTCAGTGTGTCTAAAAGCTTCATGCATTCAGTCATGGTTGTTCCTGCTTATTTGTGACAGTTTCACTGGAATTCTGGGTGGCGTGTAGTTCACTGGGGAAATAATATGGGTTTAGTTTCAGATGGAATAATTTATTTCTGTTAAATAGTTTAATTCAGCCTTTATAAAACACCCCGAGGAGCCGACAGGCAAAATCTTTTTACTCAGCCTTTGTTCTGCTGATGATGGTGGCAGAAAACCAAATATAAGTTTCTCATCCTGTTTAAAAATATCAACTTGCCTGGGTGATGGTTGTGAGAATTCCCTGTGCTGGAGCGAATATCGGTGGTTGGAAAGTTCAGTGCGAGGGAAATGTTGGGTTGTACCTTAATTCTCCTTAATTCCAATCCCAATGCTTTTACGAACTCTTTCATAAATCCAATTTTAAAAAATTGATGAATTTGTGAAACTGTGGTTTTATTCTATAAACACCACTGGTAAACCACAAACTTTAGATTTATATATTTCTTTAAAAAGGATCCTTTAATAACTTCCAGTGTTCCCATACATTTCTCTACATCCCTGAGAGCAGTTGTTTCACTGGACTGTCCTGCCTTGACAGAAGTGCAGGTGTTGGAACACCAAGATCCTGAAAATAAGAGTGAACAAACAGCCTTGGAATGAATTGTCTGGATGTAGAGAAGTACCAGAAAAGCACTAATGAAATCAGCAAGATTAGGCTTTTAAAATAGTCCTGGATGATATCTGTAACAAGTCATTACAGGTTTATGGGTTTTAAATCATTCTCAGGTTGTTAAATATAAATAAATATATATATATATATATATGCACACACTATGATTCGCTAATAGCTGGAACTATAGAATCAATAATCTTTAAATATATTAATGAATTCGACTGAAATTGATTGAACTGTTTGTTAGACTGATTTTAGGGGTTCTGAGTAGGCCTATCAATATATATCCATTTTGAGATGTTAAAAATGTGCTGAAATTAGCTAGAGATCAGAAGGTATTTACTCTTTGAGGCATGTGTGCCATTATAGTGTGATACCCTACACTACAGAATCATGGAATCGTCTACGTGGGAAGGGACCTTTCAGATCATCAGTTCCAACCATCAACCCAACACTGACAAACCCACCACTAAGAGTACATTTGGAAGCTTTTCTAGATTTTGGCTTTTGCTATTTACTGTTTTTATTTAATTTGAGAAGAGCTTTGAACATCCATAACATCAAAGAGAAATCTTTCCCCAGCTCTGTCAGTTCAGGCAATGGATGTACGTGCACAAAATAACCTCCTTAAGGTCCTGATGATCTTATGTGAGACTTAAGTGTTCTGTCCCGTTTGGTCTGGTTTGTGCTGTTTTCTTGGTGCTTGGTTGCTTTGTATTATTATTTTTCTTTTCTTCTTCTCTTTTATTCTTTTAACAAAGATGATGGCCAGATATGGTTGCTCTGCAAGTTATCTGCTATATATAATCTTGTCTTTATGGAGCAATTTAGAAAGCCCATGGAGCTCTTCCTGGCTGTTCCAAGCTGACACTTAAGTTTAATGAAGTCCCTGTGAATATTCCTTGCTGTGGACCATCCCTTACAGCTGGGACATCTGGGACACGACCAACAGTAGTCAATCCACAAGTAACTCTACTGGTGTTCAAGGGTGAGATTGATCGTTGCTGTTTGTGGAATTAGATCTTTTCTGTATTCTTACAAGCTTCTGGTGAATTTGCAAAGGTATATTTGCAATAAAATGAACGGATTTCTACTCATATTCCTCTTTAAAGGTCTTATGAAAAGACAATTTCATAAATTTCTTCCTCATTGTGCTGATGGATTTGGTGAGCGGGTTTGCTGAAGGTATTGGTGCAAATTTACAAGAGTTTCAACAATTAGGGTGGGGTTTTTTTCATTTCTCTCTATTAACAATTCTACCCAGACTAATACTGCAGAGAGGTGAGAGGAGGGCCATGGGCGGTGCAGACTTTGTCAGCATCATCCAAGAGTCTGGTACCATCCAAGAGCCTTTGGGGATGGAGCAACTGGGAGCACTTCAACGGCACATCCAGACCTAGCACTGATTTAACAGCAACTTTCCCCTTCCCAACCATCCTGCTTTGTCCAACTTGTTGAGTGAGTTTGTTGGGCTTTTTAATTTGGGTTTTTTTCCCAGAACCAACCGTGTGTTATTGCGATATATGAGTCAAAGTCTTTATGGTAGAGATGGATTGTCCATTTTCAGCAAAAGTCTTGCTGAGCTTCTAACAGCTTACACCACGCACTTGTAAGATTATTTATTGTGCTTTCCCTAGGACTGTTGACATTTCTTTATCCTTCAGTAAACTTTGTTCTTTGTATCGTTGAAATCTGGGGGAAGATTCCTCCCTTTATTCTGGGTCACTGGGCACATTCCTGCTGAAATACCTGGAGTCACCAAAGTGGATGCGACGTGTAAATTCTTTTCCCTCTGACTGAATGAAATGGCAAAGGAGAGATGCCAAATGTGGGTTCTTGATCGCTTCTTTCTTCTTTTTCTCTCTCGATGTTGTTTCAAAAAATGAACAGGATGGAAAAATTAGCATTGAAACAAGCAGTGCCTGAACTCTTCAGTCTCAAGTTTTACACAAACCCGTGCCTTTCTCCCCCGGCTCTTTATTGTCTTTCCAAAGATCTAATAGAGTCTTGAATAAAGAGTGCAAAATTGTTTCTTCTTTTACATCTAGTTCTTCATCTTTCTTGGTTCATTCAGAGCTATTTTTCTGATCTGTGCTCGTGTTCCCGTTTGCTCCCGGAGGAGGGATTAGATGGTGCCAAAGCGCAGAGAGCAGAGCCCTTGAAGCAACTGAATGAGGAAGATGACTTTACTACAAGAAAAATGCCCTGGGACACGAATTGCTTTAATTAAAACCTCCAGGCGAAAGTTAGAAGTCTCAAAGTACATCTCATGTAAATAAGATGGCAGTTTCTTACTGCTTTTTAATGTTGTTTGATGTGGATTACAGTCGAGCAAATCTGTTTTGCGGTAGTTATACACCTACCGGAGGAATTTGTATTTTGTGTTGCCGTACAGATGTTAGAAAGCCTGTTTATGCACCAGAGTCAGATTCCCAAATGCAATATTCTGTGCGTGGAAGCAACAGTTGGAGGCTAAACACTGTTAAATTGACCATTAAAAAGAAGTGATTGTACAGTAACTTTGAAAGCGGGAGCCTCTCTCTTGCATTGCAGGAAGGAGTGGGTTTCTCCGAGGCCTCTGGTGATGATATGCACAGGAAGAGCCCCATCTGAGACATCAGTCAGTATTTAAAAAAAGTAGAAAGAATGCAATTTATTAAATTATTTTAACACACACATCTATCTACAGTTCAGGTGCAGGACTCTCCTAAGTCTCCAGCAGCTGTGAGATGCCAAGCTCTCAGCTGAGAGTTTCTACTCCGTGTCCCACCGAGGCTGTGGGTCTTTCTCACGCCTCCAC
>BJBW01000702.1:0-28363 GCA_004320125.1 Scolopax mira | reverse complement strand
ACCAATGATGGTATCCCACAATCTAGCTCTGTAACTGGGTGTTGGTTTTGCTATGGAGGGATTCCCACAAAGGTGACAAAAGGCTGTGCTTCTTCCACATCCCAGGAGAGGGAGATGGAAGGTATCGAATCAACTGCTGTGTCCAAAACAGCTTGTAAACAATTCCACAGGAAACTGAGGCAGATGAGCCCAAAGGAAGCTTTCATGCAACCAACATTAGTGGCTGTTGGGCAACTTGTGTGTCTTGGAAAGGAAGAGGTGAGTTCCACATCCCTCGGGACGCAGACATGGTGCTCCCGATGTAGGTGCGATGGTGTGAGCCAGAACAGACCCTGCAGCTGGGACACTCGTTGTGCAAAAGAACTCCTGCTGGGATTTATTCTGGTGTAAAACTGGTGGGTTAAAGGCAGCTGGGAAGCAGTCTGAGTGTTTGTGTGACACATTACGATGCTGGGCTGCTGAGGGCAGAGACTCTTCACACTGTTCCTGTTGAATCCTTCCTTTCCTTCTGATGTTTCCATCTTGGTCCCTGGAGCTGATTGATGTGTGATTTGTGAGACCAACTGGCATGGAACAGAGGAGTTCTTTTATGAGTGGTATAGAAACAAAACGACTCAGTTTCCATGTCTTTAAATTAATTTCCCTATTGCAACTTCACTCTAAAATAAAGCATCTGACCTCTCTGCTTATCTAGTGATTTTGAAACCTGAAAGTGCCACATAAAGTCTATTTACTTGTCCACTTGACTGGTTTCTTTATAAAGTATTCATTACAAAAAGATTGCATAGCATGTAGTATTGTTTTATTAAACATTTAAAAATATTGATGCAGGAGAATTGATGTTATAAATGTATCTGTTGTGGCAGGTCTTCTTCCACAGCAACAGCTTTATTCCTCCTGCCTTGTATTGGTTTAAGGGTCCTTTGAGCTAATTAGGGGGATGGAAATTAGAGGAAAGTAGATGTCTCTGACCTGCAGCTATGTCCTGATGGTGTCAACAGTCCAGTGGGAGATTCAGATAGTGCCGTGGATTTATGGGTGGTGTCAGGGAAAACAAACACCCACAGAATGTTTTAGGGATAAGTTCTGCAGGACTTCGTTAGTGAGGCTGATCTGGGCAACGAGGGGTCTTGTGAGCAGAGGCTGAGGGAGCTGGGGGGGTTCAGCCTGGGGAAAAGGAGGCTGAGGGGAGACCTTCTCCCTCTCCCTAACTCCCTGAAAGGAGGCTGTAGCCCAGGGGGTCGGTCTCTTTTCCCAAGAAAAAGGTGATGGGACAAGAGGAAACAGCCTCAAGTTGCACCAGGGGAGGTTTAGGATGGGTATGAGGAAAAAATTCTCCCCTGAAAGGGTTGTCAAGCCTTGGAAGGGGCTGCCCAGGGCAGTGGTGGAGTCGCCATCCCTGGAGGTGTTTAAAAGCTGGGCAGAGGTGGTGCTGAGGGACATCGGGTAGTGATGGATATTGTCAGTTTTGGGTCGATGGCTGGACTCCGTGGTCTGAAAGGTCCTTTCCAACCCAGATAATTCTATGCTTCTCCAAAGCTTCACATGTTACAGCAGCTGCTGTTGATCTCAGCAGTGGTGTCAGTGCCCAGCACTGAGCTCAGCACGAAGGGCTGTCTACTGACCAAACACCAAGAACTACCGTTGATAAGCTCATGACATCAGCTTAGAGCTCTGGCGTAGGCAGAGAACTGGAACCAGCATTTTGGGGATACTTTCAGTTGCCTTAATATGAGACCATTCTCTTTTAGCAATTTATGTGCTTTGTTGATCTTCTAAATTCTGCAGCAAATGAGGCAGAGAACACGCAGAAAACAGATGCGGTAGCAGCAAATCTGGATTTGCTATTCGAGCATGGTAGAAAAGATCAGTACCATGTCACAGTGTTTATGCCCAAAGGCACTTGGAAAATTCATGGTTATGGATCAGGTTATTCGGTCATGGTATTTTTGCGACCTTTGCAGTCTTAATGTGCTTCCATATTTTGGATTTCACGATTAGCGGGTCTGTTACGATGTTGTGCTTAATGTGGCTTGGATCATGATAGACTTCCTTGATGTAAGTTGAGTCAAGACAGGTGGGAGGCAGGTATGAGATGAAGTTAAATTGGTGTTTTTGAGAAAGAAAAGCCAAGAACATCAGTCTGGGAGCACCTGCCATGGACTCCTCAGTGACTTCCCAGCCATTCCCTTCCTTTTATCCGTGCAAATATCCCATGGGCAATGCCAGGGGGTAGTACTTAATTGTCTGGGTTTATTTGTTGGCAGCAACTATCTGTTACGAATTCTCTTCTGAGTCTCCAGGGAAAACCTAGAGAGGTTTTCATCATGTAACCTGGAGGGGTTTTCACTAACAAAACCCTGATGCTGAAATGCTGAGCTCTAGCTTGGAATTTTAGTGAGAATTGCAGTGGGGGTCTGTCTGCTCTGCAAGAAATACAGACAATGGGGTTTCTGTAAATACATTCAGGTAGTCTCAGATTCTGATATTAAAAAAAAAAAAAAGAAAGGAAGTGACAGAAGAGTAATCTAGAATCCTCATTTCAGTCCTCATTTCTCTGTGAGCACAGGAACGCGCGCTGGAAATGAGGTCTCCTCGGAAAAGGTCATTTGAAACGGATCCTCAGAACCTTCACGAAGCTGTAATGAGTCACGAGGCTGCGAGGGCTCACTTGTTATATTGCAGTGGAGGGTTTAATGTTTTGTTTTTATCATCTAACCACTTTGATTCTCTTTATTTTATTAAGAAAAGCTATTATCTAACTGTCAAGAGCCTAGAATTTCAGCAGATTTGTTTGCTGACAAGTTGGTTCAGCACAACCATTCTCCTACTCACTTCTTCCCTTACATCAAGCAAAATTTCCTTTTTTTCACTCCCCTTTCAGTCTGTTATTCTTTACAGCTCCTCAGCTCTCATCCTGCCTATTCCCAGATGACTTTCCCACTCTGATGATAAGTATTGGTTTGGATGTATAACAGAATCTGGAAGTATTCTCAGGCACTGGTGATGTTGGTATCACCAGTTCTCTCTGCTGCATTGCTGCTTGGCAGCTTGCTGAGAGGGGGAATACTTAGTGGATTTAGAGCTTTTACAGGAGATTTTTTATAATGCATGTAATATTGGATTAAGTTGAGAAAAATCTGCAATACCTTCATCTCCCTTCCCACTTCTGACTGTGCAACAAGTTGAAACCCTCCAGTCAAGTGTGTCTGGGTACGAGTAGGGTTGGTGGGGAAGGATGGAGGGAGAAGCAGAAAAAAGACCAGTACAAAAAGAGTGAGAAATTCTGACTTTCTTCATCAGATTTAGGCATGGCCAGGAGTTCCTCCAGCCCACGAGTGTGATTAGAGATCGGTAACTGATGGGGCCAACTGCATTATTCATCATGGTTCAAATTGAAATGAAATCACAGAGGACAATTTTCTGTCTCACACTTCAAGGTCAGATGAGAGTATTTATTATTCCCTCTCTGTTTATCTGTGAATGCAAATTGAATTTAGTGATTCAAATTGATGAAATGTTAGAAATATAAAACTCATCAGAGCTGACATCAAGAGAAATTACGGGGTAGAACTGGCCAGTGACTTCACCATCCCATGTACAGGCCTCTCCTTTGATTAGTAATTATTTCAATCTTTGGGTTTTCTCATTCCCACTTTTGTTTCAGTTGTTGTCATTTTTGTTTTCAAAGGAAAAAAAAAAGTGTAATAACACTTTGAAGCATTTAGAATTTGAATGAGATGATGTAAATAAAGCCAGCTGCAGAGAGGATGCTTGGATCCTGGCTGGAGAAAAGGTTCTCTGTCAACGTTCTTCCTTGGTGTTGTTTTTAGGAAACATCTTTGCTTGGTTTGGGGTGTCAGTCTGTGGTCAGAGGCGTTGACTGTGCTCTGCAGGGCTGGAAAGAGTGTTAAAAGTACAATTTTAACTTGTACCGGGGCGGGGGGGGGATTATTCTTAACTCTGAGTGGGAGTGGAAAATCCTTATCAGTGAGTGCTCTTTAAAAATAGCCCATCCTCCGTAATTGCTAAATGCCACATACAACATCAGATGACACGTGCTCTACAGGCGATGTGCTGTGTTAATAATCGTACAGGACCCTTGGTTTTGGCTGCTTTTTAATGACTTGCATTTAATTAAGAAGGTTCCGTATTTGCTTCTCTACCGAGCGCCGCGAAGGGACTCAGTTTGCTCAGGACACAAGTGTTGCTGACTTCTTGTTGATGCAGAACAAGAGCCGGGAGCATTTGGATAAACCAAAAGCCCTTAATAGATTTGTCTCCATAATCTCCATAACTCACTTTGTATACTCAGCTTTCAGCTTGGTTTCTCCTCTACCCACTTTGACTGAAGACGGCAGCGTTTTCGAGTCAGTCGGGGCATAACCACCAGTGTGGGTTTACTGGTTTTTAAATGCCAGTAAAAGTTTTATTCCCCAAATGGATGCCTTTAGTAGAAGCTTATGAACACTTCGGGTTTGGTGGCTTAGAAAAAGGTTATTTATGCCTGTAGGTATCTCACCCTTAAAATGTTTCACATTCCAGAAGTCAGTGGTGGATGTATTTGATAAACTTGTCATGTTTCAACTTAAACTGCAGAAGCCTCTCATTTATTAATTAAGGCACCGTTTTCACTCTCATCTGGATGGTGGATGAGGGAACTTGTTCGTTAGTGGGACAGTGTGTCTGGCATCCAGGGGTTGATGAAATATCCATCAGATGGAGCCTCCCTGGTCCTGGTGTTTCAGTTCCTGTGTCCGGCGCCGCCACGAGCCCCTTGGCCCCTATTGAAGGGAAGCAGAGGGAGCCTGATGTGAATTTCTTTTAGTAAATCCTAACTCCTGCCAGTCAATGATGGCTATTGTGCTGGGGCTGGGATAAAATCTGTGTTATTTGTGTTAACAAATAAGTTATCGCTGTTCACTTGGAAGGAACTGCATTTCCGAGCCTGATATTTATGCTGCCGCTTTGGGAGTAAAATTAAATACTGTCTCAATGACAAAATGTATTTTCAATGTGTTTCCAATAAACCCTCAAACATCTGTCTGTTTTTTACCCATTCTGCCTGTGCTCACTAGCAAAATAATTCTCTTTATGTTGTTCCCTCAATATAAATTCAGTATAATTCAAGTCTTCCTTGTATGTAGAGCAGCAACATGACACATGAGCTGCTTATTTTTTAATGATTTGTGATTTATGGAAGCCTGGTGATGGTGAGTTATATAAAAGGTCTTTGAGAAAATAGAAAGTGGGAATCAATAGAAAGTTTGCAGGTGTGTGCTGGAGACTTGGGAGAAATAAAAAGCAAGAAGAAAGCTTGTTTTTCTGCTGACTCTTGGTAGTATTTTCTGTAGCGGTATTTCATATGGCCCTCTGTAAGGCACCCTTAGGGCATTAAATAAAATATGTCCACTGAAGATGTTAATAATTTGCATTGTTGCTGCTTCTGAATGTGGTAACCAAACAACAGCTACCGTGGGAGTTGTCACCTCCACCCTTCCCACCTCCCCGAGTGCAGGGACCTTCGCTGTTCTGCGTGGGAAGAAGAAAGGAAGCAGAAGAAGATGCCAAACTGGCACCCAAACCTTTGACTTTTGAGCTGAAATACTTGTAGCACGAAATAATGTCCTTCCTGATGGTGGTTTTTCTAGTTTACCTGCCTTAAATGTGTTAGTTCAGGCGGCTCTGTCCCGTGGCAGCGGTCGCAGAGCTCAGTTTATATTCCTATCAGTTTATAATAGATCCATTTTTTTCCTTTTTAACCTAAAATGGATTTTTTCCATTTTGCCAAGCCCCACTTTTCCTTTCTTGTGTCCCATCCTTTTTTAAGTCTGACTCTTTGTCATTATCTTCTCTCTTCAGCTTTTCCATTTTAATATCCATCCCAGGCAGTGGCGGTTCCCATTGAGGTGGGTTTGGGGGAGATGAGGAGGGGGAAAAATCTGTTCCAGGACTTGGAGGGTGGAAGGAGCCTGGAGGGAGGGCACCGACAGGGGTGTTCTGCCCTTATCAACCTGACAGTATGAAGACACAAGAGAGTTGCTGTTTACGCCTTCACGTTGGCTTATAAAACCTGGGGGAGAAGAACTGGAATGAAAAATAACATTTTTTTGCTCAAGCTCTCTGTTTTCCAGCCTGGTTTATGTCTCCGTGTGTACTGTCTATAAACATGAAGACACGTTGAAAAGGCTGCAAGTTGTCAAGGCTCGGGAACGGACGTGCTTTTCTTCATCCAAATGTCTTGCTACAAAACCATTTCCCCTGTTTCTTTTTGCCTCATTAGCTCCCGTGCTAACCTTTGTGTTTTGGGCTCTGGCAGGGCGACGTCGATGGTTTCTGTTTGCTGAGATGTGGGAGCTGTCAGCTCCTCTCCCTCGTCCCATCTTCAGTGTTCTCCTCGTCCCCGGGTTCCGGGGCTTTCTCTCTGATGCCATCCCCTTTGCTGACACTTGGCCCTGGAATATTGCAAGTGTCTCATCTTCTCCTGAGTTCCAACACCACCCAGACAGCGCTGCTCTTCTAATTGTCTCTCTGCTGCTCTGGACCTCTTGTTTTCCTGCTACATAGACAGGTTCTGGCATCTCTTTTGCTTTCCCTGTGATTTTATTAGTACCTCTGAGGTGGTAACTTGGCTACTGAAGGGATGGAATGATTAAAATAATGTTTTCTGGCTGATGGTGTGGCGGGAGCTGTCTGCTGCTTTTGTACTTTTTGAAGGAGATTATTAAAATTTATCTTACAGCTCCAGCATTCACTCTCTGCCGTCATTGTTCTCGGTCTTTCAAAGAACATTCTGGAAAATGAAGTTTTATCATTAAGATTACATTGAAGTGGATTACAGAAGAGGAGAGCAGAATATGAAGAGTCTCAACAGCTCAGAGCAGAAAGATGTTGGCATCTCATTCACTGGGATGTGGAACAAGAAACATTAATAGGCTGATAAACAGAAATGACTTCTCCTCCTCTTTAAGGCTTAAAAGGTTTACTTTGAACTTGCAAAGATTTAAAAAAAAATACCCATTCTTCAAGCTTATGTTGAATGGAGAACTTTGGGTCATTTTATTTTATTTTTTTTGAGTGAGCCATTACTTTTGAAAAGCCATAGGTGTCATCAGTGTGGAAGAAGAGCACCCACAGCTAACTTCCCAATCCTGGTTTGTGCCAATAAGGATTATAACTTTCTTTTGGGATTTTTTTCTTATGGAGACAGTTTATGTTGTATTTGGTGCAGTTTCTGGAAGAATTACCTATCTGTCAAGAGAGAGGAAGAAATGACCTCAATAATTTGCTTTGGCACGGCGTGGAGAGTTGTAAGAAAGTTGAATTTCACACTTCTTATAGGAAGGAAACCTGTGGTAACAGAGTCAGCTCAGAGAGTTTTAGTGTTGTCTCTGCTGTCATAGACATCTCCGGCATCTAAATTTTATCTACATTAATATCACTTTTGATCTGGGGCTGAAATATAAGCAGACAATGGTGTTCTTTCCAAACAAGGTGTTTTCCAACCTGGTTTGAGAGGTGTTTGTGCAGCTGAATGTCTGTGCTCTATGGGAGATGGGAATCTCAAATATTTTTCATTATTTCAGGAAGGAAACCTTATGTCAGCACATATCTCATTTATCTTTGTGAATGCCAACTCAATCATAATCCATCAGTCTATTCAGAATTTATAGAAATAGGTCACAATATTGGAAGACCAAGAAAAAAATATTTGTCCCTTGTCCCATCAAAATGTTTTGCAATAATCAAATGTGAGATTCTGGTGGGTTTGTAGCATTTAATCTTATGTTTGCATTTTTTCTTCTGTTCTGAGTAATCAGGACCATGCTCCTTTGATAGAGCAAATAACATTTGCAGTAGGGTGTCTGTAGTGACATTTAATTTGTTATAATGCAGTTGATGAGGTTTTTGTACTTATATTTACCCTGTGCAGAAAAAAGAAAAAGATAATATTGTTGAATATTGTTGTCTAATGAATCCTAAGAGGGTGGCTCAGATTTCCCCTTTCCTGACCCCTTTCCAGACCTGGTAGACCAGCACGTTTGATGGGTATAAAGTCTGTCTGTCTCAGAACCATGCTCATGACATTTGACATCTCGGTTATACCACTTAATTTATCCCATAAATGACAATATACCGGGACTCAACCTGCTATTTGTCATCTCTGGATGTTGGCTTTTTTAATAGGGATTTATTTTGTAGGATCTGACAGGAGTTGATTCTCTCCCTTGTGGAATTCTTGCATTGTTCAGTGAGGAAAAGGCGAGTGTTTTCTGTTAATTATCCAGGAGGCTGAATTTGAGGTGTTTGCTGAGGTTGGGATGGGGAAAGGAGCATCCTGTGTGAGGCTGGCACAGCTTCATGTTCCATCACTATCGATGCTGCTCTTGGGCACAGGTTCCCTTTTTTACTGATTAATTAAAAAGAACTAAGGAAGTAGGGGTGCCCTGGGAGTGAAATCATCCATTTTCAAATGCAGATTTCAAGTCCGCTTGATGAACCTTCCCACCTGAATCCAACAATGAAGAGACTGTATCACAGTCCCTGATTATTAAATTGGTCTGCAAAAGGTTTAAAATTGAACTGGAGCTTTAAATAGGTTTCTAATTCATCCAGTGTTTTAGAATGCATATTTTTCTTCAAGGAGGAGGATTTTGAGGTAGGGAGACAGTTACTTGGGGAATTTTGGTGAATTCCTATCTAAATTTCTCAAGAAGTACAATTTGGTGAACTGACAGGGCAGGATGAACTTAATTTAAACTAAAAATGTCCTTTAAGGCCGCGTTGCCTTTCGGATCTCTCTAAACAGTACCTTAAGAATAGTGCTATTTTATTTAACAGCGTTTTTATTGGATTCCTTTTAATTATAATGATAAAGAGTACCCTTGTGAAGCCATCAGTATTGTTTTTAGCATCAGAGAAACTAAGATCTTCTGTTCCTGAGTAATCCAGAGATGTTGGGTTTGATCTTTCTAGTTTGCTCAGTGAGGGTTTGACTTTGTGAAGTACTTCTTTTTCTTGTGTCCTGCTCTCTCTTTAAATACTTAAAAGTTAGTGCAGTCTTGGATAAACTTGTCACACTTAAATTATGAACTGAGTCTTAGCACAAGAATTATTCCATTCTTATTTCATTATTGATCAAGTCCTTTGCTGCCGTACTTCATCCCAGCAGCAGAGCAAGGGCCTGAAGGTCACATGTGAAGAACATCTCCAGGAAGACAGGGATGATGATGTGTCACCGTGTCACACTGCCCTGCGAGCTGAGAAGAAGAGGGACCGAGCTCTTCTGGCTTAACTGAGAATTGTGGCCACACTGCAGAAGAAGTGTTAATCACCTGCCCTCAGACCACATTTCTCTTCCAATACAGGTTGCTGGCAAGAACAACGTGCAGGTGGTGGCTGTAATTACTTGCTGAGGATTATCTGTCTGTCAAAGCAGATCATATTAAACCTCAGTTTTACTTCTACTTTGTAAGAAAGAGATTAAAAAATATAGTAGAACTGAAGATCGTGCGTCCTTTGTTGAAAACGAGGTGTCTCCTCGAAAGCAAGCTGGTTGATTTTGAAACAGAGATGTGGTTATTTAAATGCTTTGTATAGGTGAGGTTCCAGTAAGTGTCTTGTGTGGAACAAGGCTGTCACTGAGATGGTTTTTCTTTCCTCTCTTTTTCTGGGAATGGCTGATAAATGACAGCAGCTACTCAATTTCCAGTGCTGCAGCCACAGGATGAAATGGCACCAGCCCCCGTGTCCTGGTGTCATGGTGATGCTTCTCTTGTGAGAAGCAGAAGATTTCATAGGTCTCTGTTCTTTTTTTCAGTGCCCGAATCCTGGAGAAGGCCCGGCAGCAGCTACAGGAGGAAACCCTGCGGATCCAGAGCCAGCTCTTGGAGGAGAAGAAGAAGCGAGAGCAGCACGAAGCCCTGGTCAGACGGCTGCAGAAACGGGTGCTGCTGCTCACCAAGGTGAGCTTCTAGATATTGTTTGGAAATGGCTGTGTCCTTATTTCTTTCCTCCAGGTGCAGTCCTTGCTATTTCTTCTCTGTTCACCCCTCTAACTGGTACTACAAAGCTGCTGTGGGGTCTTTGCAGAGCAGGTGCTACAGGAGACACAAAACTTATCTCTAGGGCTGCGTTAGAAGAAAAGTCTAGTCCATCCTAAGGCTTTGCTGGTGTTCCCCCACCTGGGCTTGTGCTGTCTTGGCTTTGTCTCAGGCTTGGCATTTCTGCGAGGGCAGAGAATTGAATCCTGTTGTCACTAGAGTGTTTTGAGGCGCTGAAGGGAATTTATATTGGCTTTGGCTGTGTCGCCTCCTTTCCTAAAGAGACCGGAACGACAGCACCTTGTCAACTGTTCCTGTGGAAAAACAATTTACAGAGAGTAAGAGATTCACCTCCCTCTTATGCTGCAAGTCTGTTCCAATGTGATGGTAGGCACTAGACCAGTAAATTGAAAATACGTTTTAAGATTTCTTTCTATAGGATATATCAAAGAAGTCTGCATTACCCTATATCAGGTATGTTCTCGTGATGAAATTCTATACAATAATTTTGAAGTCTGTAGAGCATTGAAAACTTTATATTAAATTCTGAGAGCTCTCTTTACCCAAAGAGAATAATAATTGTCTCTAGTCAGACCGATGGGTACTTCACTTTCCACAATTACTCCTCCCAGCACTTTCCTTGTCTGAGCAATCTCCTTGATGTCCTGAAGCTGCTCACGTGAGGGACCTTTCGTGTGTGCAGAAGGTTGGACTCGAGAGGTTGGAGCCAGGGAGAAGGAACCAGGCACATCCCTGCATACAGGGAGGAAAGATGCTGGTGTGGGAGTATCTGAGCAGGAGGGAAAGGAGCTGTTCTGTTGCTTGTGCTTTAGGTTTTAATTTTTCAGCATCCACTAAAGCATTTTGATGGGTTTTAATTGTGCTGTGCCCAGTTCTTTGTAATTCCCTGTCATTGTGAAGCCAAAGAGTCTGTGATGTATGGAGGGGTAAGCAGGGCTCCTGTGAGCACGAAGCAACTGCTTTACAAGAGGTCATTCTATCAGATCTTCAGGCTGCAGAATTGGATGCCACAGGGAGTCACATCAGTCAGAAGAGAGAAGTGACCTCAGTTCTCTCTGCTCTGCACCAAGGCAGGCCCTATGGCCAATGCGGATGGACCAGACTCCATGGAAGCAGAAAAGGCATCCCTTCCCAGGCTTTCCAGTGCCCCCAGCAGCAGCCAGCCTTCCAATACCGTTCCAGTTTAGTACTGGCATAGCTGGGTAGGACACAGGTAGATACCAAACTCAATAAAAATCCTTCCTTTTCAACCCCCTCTGCTGTCTAGCATTGTGCTGGGCTGCTCAGCCCTGAAGGGACTTTCTCAGATGGTTTCTAAACTACTGCCTTTGTTAACTTATTCCCAGTCCTCAACACATTTTGTGATAGAACACAGAATATCATCACTATTCTTTAAGTGCTGGAAAAAAGACAACAGTCCTTTGTCATGTAATGGATTGTGCCCTCATTTATACAGAAAGACAGAGCCTTTGCTTTGTTTGCTCTCCTCCCTGTGAAGAGGAGCAGAGGAAAAGTTGGAAATGTCCTTCCATCAGACCAAGGCAAATAAACTTGTGTTTTGACAGTGGAAGTTTTCAGTGTGCTCAATGATTCCTCAGCTGACCCCTTTTAAAGGAATAAAGGCTTTGCTGTTCTCTGAAAATTTATATTCCATCCAGGGAATGGTGGGGGTCCTTTGTGAAGAAGCCCTTGCATTGTGGTACTTGGACAATCGATCCTTGGCACTAGTTTCTCCTACTGGATGCTCTTCTCATGCAAAATCAGAAGAAGGAATTTCATTTAAATAAAAAAAGTATGATACTGTGATTTAAAATGAGATTGAGCAAATATACTGCCTATTAAAAATAATTATTTTACATTGAAAGCATATCACCTAGAATGGTATTTAATCATCTAATTAGTGGCACCAGTAGTACAGCGTGCTTCTATGTAATTTGAGAATGGAAAAGATGAGCTCTCTCTATTGAATCTTTGTCTTGTTAAATAAGACTGTGAAAATCTAATTTGGGGGAGACAATTATATATATGATTGAATTGCTATTGCTTTTGATAGAGTGATTTTTGCATTTGTGTAGGTTTGACCCTCCACTTGGGCAGGGAGTCTGTTCCCAGATGCTCTCACTTGTTCATCCCTGCTCATTTTCTACCTGCCACAGTCTTGCTCCTTCTTGGTTGCTTTCGTATTTCCATTTCAGTGCATTTAACTTCCTCCATTGCTTGTTTCTTCGCCTCATTTACTTCTTTTGGGCTTTCTTGACCTTACTTGGGCCTTTCCAGTTGGTTTACTGTTTGGAATTGGCACAATTGTCAGCGTAGGGTAGTTCAGTGACTCAGTACAAACCTCTCCTCCCTGGCAGATTTGAAGAACGGTGGTCTCCAGTCTTTGCAGGGGTCCAACCCAACGGATGCCACCTCCCACAGCAGGTTGGCCCTGGAGCTGTGACCTGCTGGTTATTCCTGCTGACAAAATACTGCTGAGATCACCTTAGTTGTTCACTTTCTCCCATGTGCCCTTGTGTACTTAAGTTTTCTGATCTACATGTTTTCAGTGAAACATAAGACTAGATTTGGACACCCTAGAGGTTTTCAGGTGTTGGTGGCTTGAAGGTATCTCCTGAAGTGTCGCTTTGGTCACTTAAGGCGATGAAAAACAAATGGATGTTGGAAGGGGTATATTCACTTGCTCTTTTAGACACCCACTAACCTTGGTTTGCTGACTGTTGTGCTGTCTTTTGGCTTTGCTCAGAGTTTCAGGGAAGTCTTTAATCTCTGCTTTATTACCCGGGGTAGTTCTGATGCAGCAGTGGTGGGAGAAAGCTGAAATGCTGGGGGAAGACCTGGCCCACCTCTGCCCTTTTTCCTGTTTGATTTACTGTTATATTGGCTTTGAATGCCATGTTTACCCACAGTCTTGTGTTTGACTTGTGTTGTCCTTAAGCTCCTGAAAAATTTCTCTTTTTCCAAGAGCTTTGCACACAACTCCTGGCCTTTGTTTATGAAGCAGGCTTGTTAAGAACAATCAATTCTGCTACTGAATGGCTAGAATTTGAATCTCTTAGGAAATTTTATGTGACATATAGGTCTCCCAAAATGAAAAACCCCTTTGGAAAATCATTATCTGAATGCAAGCAGCTGATTGGAATTTAATGGAAAGAAAGCTCTAGTCTGTTTGTTTCAGGAGGCACAAAGGGACCTCTTGCAGGAGAAGTGAGGCTTCAGAAAAGCAGTAAAGGCACCATGAAGGGTTCCCGAAGCCTTCTGATGTGGAGGGCCAGAGGTTGGCTTGTGTGGATCTTTTTAGGGTTGTCAACTCCTCCTCTCATTGTGTGATTTCACCTGGTCGTGCGCAGCCCTTAGAAAGGAAGGCTCCAGGGGGACCTTAAGGCCCCTTCCAGTATCTGAAGGGGGCCTTCAAGAAAGCTGGAGAGGAACCTTTTCCAAGGGCTTGTAGTGATAGGATGAGCGGTAACGGCTTCAAACTGGAAGAGACTGGATTGAGATGAGACATTAGGAAGAAATGGTGCTGTGAGGATGGTGAGAGCCTGGCCCAGGTTGCCCAGAGAAGCTGTGGCTGCCCCATCTCTGGAGGGGTTCAAGGGCAGGTTGGAGGGGGCTTGGATCAACCTGGTCTGGTGGGAGGTGTCCCTGCCCAGGGCAGGGGGCTTGGAACTGGATGATCTTTAAGGTCCCCTCCAATGCAAACCATTCTGTGATTCTATATTTGTTATTTGGCTGGTGTTAGAGTTCAGAGCTGCCAGCCTCTTCTCCTGCAGTTCAGTGACTCCTTAAAACTGTTATTTCTTCTTTCCACACCAGAGCAGGTTGACAGAACTGCAGGGAGCTGCAGGGCGAGTAGGAACAGCCCATAGCACAGACAGAGCCCAGATGCCCTGGTTGCTGGTGGCCATTGCCAGGTCCTTCCCAGGAACCTCTTGCCTATTTCCATACACGAGAACTCAGAACGTGAAGTGCAGTTTCATTTCCTTCCTGTAACTTATCCCCAATGAGTCCATTTTCCTTCTTAAATTATAGACTTTGTGGATGTGCTCTCCTAATGGCATCCCTTGCACAATGCAGTGAAGGAATTCACCTGGCCCTGCTGGATGCTGTTGTTTTCCTGGGTTTATTCCCCTTCTGTGCATTTCTCTGCCTTTGGGTTCTCCGCGGCTCAGAGAAAACGCTGAAAAATTCCATTTGGCTTCGTGAGCGTTCAGCCAAATCACGTGATCCGATAGGAAATCTGTTTCTATCGAGACATAATTTAGCCCATCACCATAAAAGCGAGTGATTAAGCAAGTATTGATTAAGCAACTCCAGCTGACTGTTGATACCAGGCGTTCCTGGAGAGATCTTTGTGGGAGTCAGGGCGAAGGATGCGACTCCCCGAGCCCAGAACGGCAGAGACGCATCAGAGATGGGACTAGGTAATTAAACTGTTCATTAAGCATGGCAGATGCAGAGTTCAGGACTCGATTTGCCATCTGCTTTGTTTTGTAATCAGTAAAGATAATTTAAAATAGTGCTGAAGGTTTCTCTGTCATATTGGCTCCCGCATTATGTATTTTTCTTCGGGGGGGGGGGCAGACAATTTTGAACTGCAAAGAAGGATCTTAGAAGTTGTGGGAGTTCAGCGAGGGGGGTGAATTAACCCCTTTTCTGGGATACCTAAAAATTTAACTTTAAGCATTGTCACTTCATATCACTAAAACCCTCCAGGCTGGCAAGCAGATGCCTTGCAACAGAGCTTTTTTTTGGGGTTTTATACCCTGTGCTCTGTGTCCAGGCAGCACCGAGCTGTGTTATGGGCTTTTCCCCACCTGTTTTTGATGCCCTGCCTCTCCCTTCCCCCGATGGGCTTGATGACTTCATGTCTATCATTTAAACAGCATCATTACTCCAGCATCACCAGCTGCGCTGCCACCCCAGATCTGGCCAGTCCTTCCCCTCTGCTCGCTGTGTCTCCCCTTGGCAGATCTTCATAAACCCCCAGAAGTCATCTTCCTCTTCGTGCCTGCCAATAAATACATTTTAAAGCGATTCCACTGCGATTCAGCAAAGCAGGATTTGTGGAGCGAGGTGGAATTTCCTAGATCGGGCACTCTGGAGTTGGAGGAGACCCACCAACCTTTTAGATTGAGCCCAGCCTTTCTTTATTTCAACTTGATTATATGAATCAGTTACCTAATTTCAGGGAAAAGGTGATTGGTAGTTAAGGGCGGAGGGGGAGGATAACAAGGGAAGAGAGAAGATTGTTAACAGGTGTGGGACAGAGGTAATTGCTCCTGTGGAGCACGGGGGCGGGGAGTTGAACAGGTCTCTGCTGAATTGTAATTCTTAGTATCCAGTAACATCATGAATTTTAATTCCCAGACTCCTCTTGTAGGGTGCCTTTTTCAGAGGATGAACAAGTTGGAGATGAGGTAGGTGCTGTTACGAAAAATATCTCCTCTGCCCCCATTAGCTGGTGTTATATCTCTCCCCAGTTCAGACTGGTGCAGGGCAGTTGATGGGCTTTGTGCTTGTGGTTTCTACAAGAGGGTCTTGGTTACTGGGTAAAGCGTGCCAGGTTTTGTGAGGAAAAAGTGGGATTTGGGGGGCTGCTAACTGCTACTGTAGACATTTTCTGTTGGAGTTGAACAAATACCTGTTTGTCTTCAACAGCCTTGTGTCTTGGGATGTGGAGCTGCTTCAGAGAAAGAGAGGACTGGCTTTAACACTGGGTTGTTGGTTTTTTCCCCCTGTATAACCTAAAGTTGTTGTGACTTTTTTTTTTTTTTTTTTTTTGAGGAACTTCTTCCAGTTCCTTGCTGTGCCATGTTTTAGTCCTGACCCAACTCACCACCTTCTGGAGGTTGGGAGCTGCCTCCCAAACCTGGCAGTGTTGGAGGTGACTTGCTGGTCCCCTCTTTGTCTGTTACTGGTCTCCTTCACCTTTCTTAATCATCTTTCCCTTGCATTGTAAGGTGCATGTAGCCTTCTGTAGGGACCAGCTTTTTAGAATCTATTGACCCCATTTCAAATATCTCTAGATCTCAGAGTTTGAAAGTGCTTTTTCTCTTTCTCTGCTGTGTGGACAAATCCCACAATACTCTCACGGCAGTTTTTGCCTGGATTTGCCCAAAGACAGACTAACTTTGTGCTAATTTATACTTGATGCTTCGTTATATTCGTGACAAGATCTTATTTGCGTGCTTGACATTTAAAAATATTGTGTTTGGAATGTGTTATTTATTTTGAGACCTTTATTAAGCAACCTCAGTCTAAGGGTTTAATTGTTACTGATAGCTAAGAGTATAATTACCTCAGTAAAATATCATGACTATATTAAGCAAATGAAAATTGTTTTCCAGAATAAAGTGAGTATAAGCCATTTTCCTATGAAACAGGCTGTTCCACGAGGCCTGCTAATATCATTTGCTAATACAATTGCAGAATCTCTCTAGAAAGACTGAATGTAGAGAGCTGTAATGGGTATGTTTGGAGAAGTGGATATCTGTAGTGGCTTTGAAGGAGCACACAGAGACCATTTGGAAGAAGGAAGTACCTCTAAATCAGAAAATATTAGTTTCTCAAGCAAGATTTGCAGATTTCTGAAAGATGGGAGAAACAAGTGGTTACTGGTGTGGGCTCCCAGAGAAGCGCTTGCTTTAACATTGGTTTGCCCTTAGATTTGTGACTTACTTTACTTACCCAATGAAGAAAGCAGCAGAGCTGTTGAGTTCTCCCTTCCTGCTCCAAAATGACTTTTCAAAGCCCAAGAGTTCCCTGCTTCATTTCTGACTTGTCTGGAAAGGTCTCTGGGTCTGAGGTGACCAAGTTTCTTGCTGGTTGTGGACATGGTAGACATCCGGGAGCGTGTTCTGTCCTGACCTTGCTTTCCATCAGATCCTCCCCACTGAAATCTCTTTCTCTTGATCTGGTGTTTCCCTAATTCTCCGTAGCTACTGGATAAACTTGCCTTTTCACTGACTTTGGATATTCTGCCTTTTTGTGTACCTCTGTGGGTACCTGCAGGAATTTGTCCCACAGAGGTGTGAAGGTGATACGCTTCGTTAGGGCAGAGCTTCGTCACCTGGGGGGCTTTCCCCATGGCAATAGGGAATGGTGGCTTCAAATGCCCAGCCTGGGGGCAGAGGTGAATTGACTCGTGGGCCTGCCTTCCCTTTGCCTTTCAGAAGCATGAAAGAGCTCATAAAATTAATTTAGCAAATTCTGGGGAAAAATTTCTGTATAATTCTTTCTTTTGCCTTTTTATGTATCTGGTAAACCCCATAATGATAAAAAAATACGTTTATTACTATCTCTGCATCTGATGCTTTTGAGGCAGAGGCACAAGGACAGCCTCTGTATTCTTATTGATGTTTTGTCTGACAATTTCTATTTAAGTGAGGTGTTTAGAGAGTTTTTAAAAATTTTATAACAATTCAGGATATGCAGCAAAGTTAAAAGTTACGAGTTATTTTATTGAGGTGTTTTTGAAGTGATACAGAAATGTGATCTTTTTTCCCAGAATACTGACTGCTTTGTCCTACCACCAGTAGATATTAATGCTCAATGCTAAGAGGTTAGATTATGAAAAATAGAAATATACCCATAAAAGAATTCGTTTGACCTTCAATTCTCATATTTCTCTGAGAGAAAGGGCTGTAGGACTTCTAAAGGTAAAATATTCAATAAAAAGAAATTAGGTTAATCCAATGTTATGGCTGAGAATTTAAACTGGCCCGGGTCAGGTAATTCAAAGTTATAGTTCCCTCGATGCGTGTGCTCTAACATTTATTCCTCTGCTCCTCAGCCCTCAATTATGACGGATGGTGGAGCGGAGGAGGAAGGGGAAGATGGATGGGTGGGATGGGGGAGTTCTCGTTAAGGGAAGTGGGGCAGAACAAAGCCCTTCTTGGGGTGGCCCAGCATGGGCTTGGGTGGCATCCAAGGACAGGGGAAGGGACCAAACATCTCTGAACAGCGGGTTCTGAAGTGCTCGCTGGGATAAGCCACACAAAAAGGGTTTTATTTTCGCTTTTCTTTGTTCCTCAAATGCTTATAGTTTGAAGGCATTAATATCTGTGCCCCTTAGAGGGGTGGTATTACCACAGGAACTGCAGCTTTGAATCTCTGACTTCTCTCTGTTTTAATTCCCAGCCATAAAACTGGATTAACTGGGTTTGCTTCAAGTTGGATTGCAGTGGATTTTTTAATTTTTTTTTTTTTAAAGGATAGGAGAGAGAGATAATTAAGTAATTGCACAGTAGCTTATTTCAACATGTGATGTGAGCCTCTGGTAAGAACAGCTGCACTGCTCAGACACCAGTCACTCAGAGCATCCCCTCAAATGAAGACCCAAAATCCTTATAAAGCTGAAGGACTGTCAGGAAAATTAAGGATTTGGGGATTGCTCCTGGCACAGCACGGTGCAGTACTAACTGCTTTGTTCAATGCACGTTCACAACATCTCAGGTCAAGCATTGCTTAAATTCATGAATATATTAGAAGTCAAATCAGTTTTTATTCAAAGCAAATTTATTCCAAAAATTCATTTTGGAAATGGTCTTTGACCCGTGATTTGTTGCATTGAGGAGAAATGAGCTGTTCCCCATTTTATGAGCACATTTGCTTAGGTAGTATTTCAGATAGAGACAACATTATTTAATAGAATCTATTGCAAATTTGAAGAATTGCTCTAGTTTCAGTTAATGGATTCTGATTGATGTCATGAGATTTTTATATTACAAGTTTCTCAAGATACAGGACATCTGTATTTTTTACTTTTTTTGTGTGTGCTTAGCGAGACATCTAGACCAGGAGCTGTGAAGTACCATTAACCATAAATTTTCCTGTTCAAATGGAAGTGATTTGGGACAGTGGGGGAACTGAGGCTTAATTTTCTCTCTGTAAGAATCCAGAGCCTCAGGATTTGACCAGCAATATCTCTACCATTTTCTGGAAGTCAGGAATTCTGAAGGGCATTAATTGGTAAACAAAGCACGAATGTGAGACAGGAGAAGAAGGTGAGCTTTTTACATCAAGATGATGTTTGACTTTCTTCTGTCAGGAGGAGGAGAACTGGCTTTTTGAGAGTCTTATGATTCTTAGAGGTTGTATTGAGGAAGATCCTACAACCCTGTGGGGTGTCCAAGCTGCTTTTTAGTGATAGGAAAGCAGAACCAGAGCAATCTTTAAGTGTGTGTCTCTATAGTTGTGTCTACATCCCCTTACTTTTCTTGGGTAGTGAAGAAAAAGTGTTGTCTAAGGGTTGCAGCAAGCATGTTCCTTTGCTTCCTGATGTCTTGGGTCTGTAGGAGATGAGTTGTGGTTACTCCAGTGCCATCCCACCCCAGGGACTTCTCCTGTTCCCACCACCAAGGGAAGCAGAGACTGTACCTTACTTGGTCACGGCTGCTTTGGGTGCCACAAGGCTCTGTGAGAGGAATTGAGACAAAGTGGTTGAGGTGAAAGTAATTGGAAGGGGGAGTGTTCTTAAACCCCATCACATGGCTTTTCTGCAAGTGTTTGAGAAGGCTTGTGCTGAGCTCGTGCCAAGGAGCTGCAAACACCTGGAGGGCTGGGTTTGACAATGATGGCAAGTGTTTTTCAGAGAAAAATTAGCATTTTTGCTGGCACAGCCCGTGCTGTAGCTGCAAGATCTGTTGTTCTGCTGCAGCTGAACGTTCATCCCCCGACCTGCTTCGCTCCACCCAAGATGTGAGAGCTGCTCCGTTGGGTGTTCTTCACCCTGCTGAGGGCACTCTGAAGGCTTGTCCTGAGAGCTTGCAAGGAGCTGTAAAAACTAAATATAGAAAGAATTGGGTGACAGGACTCACTGTTCTTGCATGCGTTTGAAGGAGAGACTCAGCCTACAAGGAGAGCTCCTAGGGAGAGCTTTGACCTACCTGACTGTACGGCAGGTAGGTTTGGCTTGAGGTAGATGAGGGGTGCCTGAACCCCATGGGCTCAACCTTCATGGGCCAGTGCCTCCAAAGAACTCATTCCCCTTTCAAGGAGAGGAGGTCCTCTCGTTCCCTTCCTCCTTCCTCTGGGAGAAGCAGTTGGAAGAATCCTGCTCCCACACCTCCTTCTCTCTCCCACATGGGAGACGAGTAGGTTACAGGTCCAACAGCTGGTTGTTACTTTGGTTGGGAGAGGAGCTGGAAAGACTTAATTCCGTGTATTAAACACATGATTAAATTAAAGATGAGAAAAGTTTCTTTCAGGATGTGCACACAGCATAGAGCTGAGTCCTTCTACAGGGCATGTGCAAAACGGAGTTGCAAAATGAACATGCAGTTCTCAAAGGGATCCAGTGTCTGAATGAGCAGTTTAACTCCTCCCCAGTTGCTGCTTTTTGAGACACGTTAATAAACTGCAGAAATATTATGTTTTGTGCTTGTAATAATAGTTCTCCTATGGAAATAGTGTGCTCAGTTTTACAGATAAGGAATTGCTTTCTGTCTCAAAAAATTTTAATTTTCTGTTGATAACATACTACCTTTGGAGACCAACTTTCCAGGTTGACATTTTTATTATATTAATTACAAAAGAAGGAAAGCTGTGCTTGTTTTGTCATTGGGAAATGCCATTTGCAAAGTTATTGGAAAGCTGACCTTGTCAGAGCGTTATTGCATTATCCCTCTGTGGGGGCCAACTGAACGGCAAGGAAAGAAATGCAGAAAGAAAAAAGCAATTTGAGGAAATATAATGAAATCAAAGCAAAATGCCTTTAATCCCTCTCCACCGTGGAGATGTTTATTAAGATTGCATATGTAAGAGTTTGGTGCTGGGGGAAAAAATCCTTGTGAACCACTCCAGGTGGTTATTGTTTGTGGTGTTTTGTTGGTTTTTTTTTTTAAATAAAAACCCTGTGTGAGGGATTTTGTTGACCTTTTGCATAAGTGAACAGGACCAAGTGGCAGAGCTTACTCCAGTGACATCTCTCCAGTCCCTGATTTAACCCTCTCTAACCCTCACCACCGTCCTTCTCCCAGCATCTCCCGGGAAGTGGTTTCTTTCCTACCCCCAGTTTGCTCTGCCAGTCCTTTAAGTAAATCTCAGCTCTTCTCTTTGCTTCTAGCGAAATACCGAGCAACTCATCTGTTTGTTTTTACATCTTTCCCTCCCAATTTAAAGCCACAAAGGTATTAATTTTATCTGAGCTGTTACTGGTCCTCCCTGAACGCTGGGGAAGAGCAGCAGCTCCCGGTCCCTCCTGCTCTGCCTCAGCGCCCTGTCCAGGCACAGCTTGGCTGTGACTGACTCTCCAACAGAACTGCCTGCTTTTACACGCCTCTAAATAATCCTCTCTGCTCCTCAGTGGGAAAATACCACTTAGTTTAGTGGCCATTTCTTCTCTGGACGTGTGAGCTACAACCAGAGATGTTGAGTGTCTGATTCTGCTCGTCCCTCTGCTTGGTGTCAGCGTCACAGTTCCTGGGTAGCTCAGCAAGTTGTTTGTAACAGAGCGTGTTCGTCACACTTTAAAGGCTTTAAATGAAGTCTTTTCTACCAAAAAAATTATTAAAAGCCTCCCAGGAAGCTCTTTAACCCACCCCCCTCTTTTTATGCCAGCCAGCGGGTTTCTTATGTAATGTCTGTGCACATGAATTTGTCATGTGTGGTGTTAACCCCGGGCTATGTTTGTAGCCTTTACGTTCCAATATTGGCTTTTCACTTGCGTAAAAGAGAAGGAAAAAAAAGAAACCTGCTGAAATCCCTTGAAAATATCTTAAATAGGATGCTGAACAGCTGGAAATAATAGCCAGGTTTATGGTTTAACTCTCCAGAGGCACGTGCAAGCTGAAGGATGTGAAGCGTAGGTTCTAAATCCGA
Organism: Scolopax mira; assembly: GCA_004320125.1. NCBI lineage: Eukaryota > Metazoa > Chordata > Aves > Charadriiformes > Scolopacidae > Scolopax > Scolopax mira. The sequence goes on along the minus strand of BJBW01000702.1, from coordinate 6,476 downwards.
TGTTTTCCTTTGGAGAACACAAATAAACCAGAACTAGAGACAGAAGTAATTAAATGTGTGTACCTTCCCAGCCTGGACATGGATTAGTGAGTTCTGAGGGTCTGAAGGTCCTTCTGCTACAGCTCTTGGCCCATCCTCTGCATCTTGAGCCACTGTCTCTGTCGGAGCTGCCTCTGTGATGCTGGAAACGGTCTGATCCCTCCGAGGGACCCATGAAAGTTGGCTCCTCTGAATCCATCTCCTACCAAAAAATGCCCTGACTTTCTGAGGAGGTCTTTTTCCATTTCACCAGGGTGAGTTTGGGGTTTTTTTTTCTACTTCTCCCTCTGCAGAGGTAGGTTTTTTCTGACTAGTTTTCCTTGAAGAGGGAGAAGGGATGTGGGACTTGCTGCCCCTCCTCACGCAGCAGTTACACCAACTTCGTTTTACCAGCAAACTGCTCCACTGAAGGAACTGGACCTCGTAAGTGCACCTGAAACACCAAAGTCTGCATTTCCAGTTGAATTAGCAATAAGAGCAGATAAAGGAGTTATTGCTGACCCCAGCCCGGTAGGCATGGAGTCACACTTGGTTTATTTTATGGAGAACTTGCTGCATTTTGGATGCTTTTCAGCTGGCAGAACCCGCTGTGGGTGTGTGCGTGGGTTCTGCCTCCATGTGAGGGAACAGCTGCCCCACCATCTCATCTAAAGTTTTCATTTGTAATTGGCTTTTAATATGCTAAAAGGAAGGCTAATAAAATTAAATCTAAATGAGAGAGTTCACATTCTTCATACGAATACGGCTTCAGAAAACTGGTATCTTCTCATTTTGCTGCTTTGTTAAGATGTACCAAGCGAGATGCTGCTCTCCCCAGGGAGAGCTTTGGGATTTAGAGGGTTTATTCATCCAGACCAATGACTTCTTTCTCCTTGCAAAATTTCCCCCCAAGAAGTAGCAGTAAGAAGGTCTGAGGAGACGAATCTTCTTGTTACATTGGCTGCCCTTTCTCTTTGTTGTCTTGGGACTTGGTCTGGAGTTAAATGTGTTATAAATATCTGAATATTAATGCTTGGTAGACTTATGAGAGCTGTTAGCAACTAATGAAGGTTAAATACTGTCTATTTTGGGAACCTGAATGACACCGTCACTCACATTTTGGCAGTGCTCAATGTTTAGGCTTGCATTTTTCTTTCTGCCATTCCTGTGGGACAGAGAAGCACCGTTGTCTTGGTTATAAAAGGGGATGGGGAACTGAGACGCTGGGACAATGTGGCTGAAGGACCTGAGACCAAGTCAAGAGCAGTTCTGTGGAAGAGCTTTCAATCCTTGCTGCATCTCTTACTGAGAATACTTGGGTTTTATGGAGTCCCACAAAGCAGACTGCAGGTTTCTGTGCCGTACCTGTGTGACAATGACCTTCCTTCAATGGCAAGTCCTTTGCTGTAGCATGTGTGTATGTATTCCCTACCACCTGCCCCACTGCATTAGTGTCAGCCTTTCGCTGATTTCCTACAGCTGCCAGCTCTTCTCAAAGCCTAGAAGCATCTAGTCCTGTTTTGGTGAACCTGTATTAGTACAAGAATCTGTTTTTTCTCCTGGAGCTTTGTTGCTGAAGTGGTTTTGTTTGTATAGGTTGAGAATCATAGAATCATTCAGGTTGGAAATGGGATCATCAAGTCCAACCATTGACCCTACTCTACAAAGTTCTCCCCTACACCATGTCCCCCAACACCACATCTAAATGACTCTTAAACACATTCAGGGATGGTGACTCAATAGGGCAGCCTATTCCAGTGTCTGACCACTCTCTGTGAAGAATTTTTTCCTAATGCTAGGTTTAAACCTACACTGTTGCAGCTTGAAGCCATTCCCTCTTGTTCTATCGCTAATTACCTGTGAGAAGAGACCAGCACCAACCTCTCTACAGTGTCCTTTCAAGTAGTTGTAGAGAGCGATGAGGTCTCCCCTCAGCCTCCTCTTCCTCAAACAGTCCCAGCAGTTTATGGACACGGGCTGGAGCCTCTTCCCTCCTCTCTATGGGCCACATCTGGGCCAAGGTGTCCGTAGGGATGTCACTGCTCCAAAGGGTGTCCAAATTATAGGAAACTGGGATTTGAAAGCTGCTTGAGTGCACACTGCATAAAATCTAGTATTTTTTTCCTTCTGCTTTGCATTGACTTGATTAGTGTGTGCTCCGTCTGCTTGTCAACTGTTGCTCTTCCCTCATTATTGATTGTTTTTTGGGTTCTCTAGAATGCCTCGCCCTGGTCTCTAGACTCTGCTAACGTTATAGTTAATATTTTTTGCTATCAGCACACGTTTTGCTGGTTGCCCCTGGTTTCCCCACACTAATAAGTGTACGGAACGGAACCCGTGGCTGGAATCCCTGGTATTTGGCTCTCACAGCGTGGCCCAAACTGAGGGATGCTCCCTCATTTATAGAGGCTTTCAACCTCTCCCAACATTCACCAGCCCCCTCTCCTGCGAGTTCTCTCAAAGAATTATCAACTAGTTCAGTTTAAATTACTTTAACAAAAGCTCACGCTTATCTATCTCTATTCTATCTTGTTGCACTCAAGGGAAAAGGTGCTTTGTAATTCTGAACCTTCTCAACTAATTTTCTTAATCTTCAGGTAAAAGTTCCTTGCCAATGACTCTAATTTCCCAGAACCTTATCTCCTCTTTCAAAACAGATAGGAAGGTGTCTGCTCTCTGGTGTCTCCAATACAATAGCCATTTTTAATGATAAATCATTTTATTCCTTTTTTTTTTTCTGCTAACACCACTGTTATTATGGTCTTGGGTGAACGCCTCACTTAGAGATTATTATTATTATTATTGTTATATCTTCTCCTTAGTGCAGTCTAATTTCTTGAAGCATTTGGTTGCCTCAGTCACTGTTCTCTGGTTAAAATCCAGCCGAGGACCCGTGTTTGTTCTTTTCAGAGCCTTTATTTTAATTGGAGTAGGAGCACAGCGACAGTCACTTGTACTTCTGATGGAATCGAAGAATTGCCCTCTCTATTTCCATTTTTTTGGGATGTTTTAAGTTTTCCTTGTGCTGAAATTTGTTCTACCTTGAAAATAGAAGTGATTATTATTGCTGTGGCTTTTACTTACTTGGAATTTTCCATTATGTTTTACATTTCCATGACCTTTCCTCACTTTATTCAGGCGTCACAGCTTTCTGTGTTACGATGTTTGTCTTTATCACTTTCATGAAGATTAAAACAATGTAAATAAATGAAAAATAAAAAAAAAAGGAGCTAGGTAGGCTTATTTTCTTTCAAATTTTGATAAAGATTTGAGATACTCTTGCAACTTCATGTATTGCAACGGGTGATTTCTGAAATGTTCATCATTGTCTTCTCCCTGGGAGAGTGTCTGAATGTCCCGTGAGATTCCACCGTGCGATGAGCACAGAAATCACTGCGTTCCCGGGCAAAGGAGAGTGTAACAGGATCACAGTCACTGTCACTCACAGCTCTCTTCAAGATGAATCTAGCTGCTGAAATGTGCCCCTGGGGCAGTACAGAACACTGGGCAGCCTCTGTGCTCAGATTTCAAATCTGTTATGCCTTAGCTGAGAGATTATTTGGGGAGATTTTTTCCCCCCTTTTTAAAAATGTGCTTTTGTTTTGCTTTGGTTAATTTCAGTTTTATTTTGTTTTGTTTGATTTTAGTTTTTAAAGGAACTGGCTGGTGTTTGCATACTTATTTAAGATGAAGCTGTTGGATGGCAGATAAGCTGGGGCCAGAGTTCAGATATTGGAATCAGAATGGTTTAGGTGGGAAGGGACCTTAAAGCTCCCCCCAGTGCCAATCCCCTGCCCTAGGCAAGGAACGCTTCCCACCAGACCAGGTTGCTCCCAGCCCCCTCCAACCTGGCCCTGAACTCCTCCACAGCTTCTCTGGGCAACCTGTTCCAGGGTCCCACCACCCTCACACCAAAGAAGCTCTTCCTGAAATCTCATCTCAATACAGCTTCTTCCAGTTTGAAGCCAGTACCTCTCATTGCTAGGTGCCCTTGTAAAAGGTCCCTCCCCAGCTTTCCTGGAGCCTCTTTAGGGTCTGGAAGGGGCTCTAAGGTCTCCCTCGAGCCTTCTCTTCTCCAAGTTGAACCCCATCAACTCTCTCAGCCTCTCCTCACAGCAGAGGGGCTCCAGCCCTATATTGGTACCAGATATTCTTATGAGATGGCTAAAGTGCAATCTTTGAACTCCTTCTGGATTTGATTATAATGTTTTTATGAAGTTAATACAATTTCATCTTTTGTTTGTCTTCAGAGCTGTTAAGTGTAACTTTTTATGGTGTTTCTACTGGACTGAGATCAAATGAAAACACAACTTCTGAAAGCTACAGGAACTAGTGCCTGATGTAAAGAGTATTAGTGATCAGTGTGTATAAGGACTAGTCTGTGTAAGGTAAATCCTAGAAGAAACACCTTCATCTTTAGTAATTTATGTGTCAGTAGAGATTTCCTTCTTATTTCAGCTGGAATCTGTTGTGTTAAAGGTCATTTTTATTGAAATTCATGATTATATATTAATAAGAGTGTGCATTCTTCAGTCACCAAGGTTTTGAAGTTGCCGTGCTGTGTATTTTCTGTGTCTTCTAGCCCTGGAATCTGGAATGATGAATAAAGTGAAATGTCTGCTCTTGATACTCCAGCATTAAAAAATAATTAGGAGGGGGAACTGTGGTGACATAGGGTCTCTGTACTCGGGGTGGTTCAGCTGGGAGGAGAACGTGGAATTGCAGGGATGGGAGAACCAGTTGCTGGGTTTGGGGGAGCAGGTCATAGATAGTTGTGGGCTGATGCTGCATAACAACTTATCTTTGATTCATTGTATGTCTCTGATCTGAGCACCTTCTGCTTATTCCTGTGTCTTTATTCGTTGAATCCTCTGGGAACAGCAGACTTGGCAAGGTACGGGCTTGTATTTATCTTTTGAGTTATTTTTCTATGTTTCTATGTTCGTTAAAACAGCTCTGCAAATATTGTGGAAATGGAGGCTGAAAAGGATGGGGGGGAACATGAGGGTGACAGGTAGAAATTTATACCTTTGACCCTCTTGGTGGATCTTTTGCCCTAAAGAAGCATTTCTTCTACTTTGTCCTCTTGATTCAGCCTTCTTGCCTTTTATATCACCTTATCTGGTAGATTTTCGGGATTCTTTTCACCACTCCCTATTTATCTTGCGTTGGTTTTGAAGCCCTAGTGTCCCCTTTCATCCCCTCCCGCATCCCCCCTGCCCAAGGGTGGCTTGGTCCATGGGCCAGGGCTCTCCCCAATTTACCTGCTGGATGCTCGGGGCTTCTGCCCTTCCCTCCTCTGGCTCCAAAGAAGCCCAGGGGACAGAGAGCCAATTCCTTGCCTTTCTGCTCAGTGAGCTCAGTGCTGGAGCTCAGGGGGGTTTTCCAGCTCAGCTCTGAGCCGTAGGTGGCCTCAAAGTGGTCACTCCAAGGCACGGCTGGAACCAGTGACCTTTCTGTGAGATTTGTACTGGCTCCCATCAACCAGCAGGATACCACTTCCAGAGCTCAATCTTTGGAAATCTCCCTTGCTAGGTAACAGTTATGTGACAATCTTGTCTCAACAAAGACTCTGGCATTTCACCTCCTTAGATGTTTGGGGTTTTTTTTTCCCCCCTACCAAAATTCATCTGAGATTCCCTGTAGCAGAGGGTTATGAATAACACTTAGAAAATGGGAGTCATGGAGGAATGGTTTCAGCTCCCTCCTTTAGAGCCCACCAGGCTTTTTGCCATTCAAGACTTGAAGGCAAAGTCTTGAAGGAACTTGAAGGAACACTTGAAGGAACATGCGCAACTATAGAGCTGTTTCCTCTAGTTTCTAACGATAAAATCACTTTGCTCTTTGACCCTAAGGCTTTTTATATTTACTATGGGCAGGGATGTATGGCGTGTCCAGCACTGGAGACTTGAGGATGCTGCTGAGTGTGAATACGTGTGTCGGGGGGTGTGTGCAAGCTCTTTCACGCTTGTCCCCTGGTGCAGGGACTGGCTGTCAGGCGGGTGTGAAATGCTGTCGCCTGGCTTCTGGCATCTCTTTGTTTCCCATCCAGAGTTGGCCTAATGACAGCTCTGATAATGCCAGATGGCAGTCACCAGTCATCATTTAATAGCAGAAAAACGTCTAAATATTGTCTCTGAAATTGGTTTGTTCATTCTTTCTCCTCGTACTAGCCTGGCAGTGATCTGCAGGCACCACTTAGGGACCTCCTAAGAAGATCCCGTGTAGAAAACTGTCAGAACAGATTGCTGTATGGATTTTCAGAGGATTAAAGTTAATTAAAGAGCTCTTTCCTTGCTTTCATTTCCTGCTATCTGCCAGCTATTTACATGCTAATGTAGGGTCTGCCGGGGAGAATAGGAGAAGTGTCAGCATCGGGCATGTTATCACACATGGAAACAGTAGAAAATAATGAGACCAGCAATATATATGTGTGTGGAGCAATATATATGTGTGTG
>BJBW01000701.1:59012-220116 GCA_004320125.1 Scolopax mira | reverse complement strand
ATCATGATGGACTCCAGGTGGAAGCGCCCATCGCCCAAATACCTGCCAAGAGGGAAGGGAGAGCTACAGCACGTGACAAATGGCAGTGCCCATCCACGTGCCCACTGGTTTCCAAGATGCAGAGAGTGCGAGCTTCCATCCAGGACCCAGTGGGCAAAGCTGGGGCCCCCCACCCCTGTGCAGCCCCCAAGACACTCTGAGAAGGGCAAGGAGGGGATGCCCACGCCAGCACGGGGCAACCAGGAGCTGCTCCATCTCAATGTCTGGTTCTAGACGTTGCTGCTTCCATTTCTAATCGGATTTCAAGTCAGCAATTACATTTCAAAGCCTTTCATTCAGCTGCCCTAATGGAGTGAGGGCTTGGAAAATGAATTCAGACTTAAAACTTGACTAGATTCTGCCCTTAATTGGAGAATGACATTTTGGGAGATCAAAGCTAATTTGTCTGCAAAAGTTAGCCCTGGAGACGGGAAAAAGAAGAAAATAGTAACACGGGGAGGACGCAGGTAGGCTGGCTGTGTGCACCTGCACGGGCAGCACCACACCACAGCTCCTCCTCTCACTGCTGTGGTGCCAGCCTGGCCACCCCTATCTGCTCCCGATGCCCTTGAGGAGAGATGGAAAGGAGCAGCTCTTCCCTGACCCCAGTGTGAAACTGGAGCCCCCATCACCCCCCTGTCCTGGCAACTGTGAACCCAGCTCCCCAACAGCCGTGTTCCAAAAGGTGTCATTGCTGTTGGCTCCCAGAAGGGCAGGCAAGAAAGGGCTTGATGGGATTTGAACTTGTACCCGGGTTCCCCGGCTCCCCCCAAGGGTGGGGTCCTTGTATTTATTTATTCTGCAGCGCACTGTATTCACAGTACATTAAGCATTTCCATTACCTAAAATAATTAGGTGATAGGAAGCGAAGTGCTCCCTCTAATTTGCTGTCCTTAAATAAAATTAATGTTGCTGTGATGTTGGGCCCCGGCCATTTGTCTTTTCCAATTATCCACCCGCCCTTCCATCTATTATCTATTCTGATATACGACTCAATTATTTCCTCTGCGCTACGAGCACACGCCACTCCCAGCAGTGCAGGGAGCTGGAGATGGCCCATCCCAGCCTGTGGACTTCCCCATGACACCCCCCAGCACCATCCCACAGCTGGGGAGGGGGTACAGGTAGGGTGGGGAGCCTGGGGCATGCAGGAGGGTGTCCTGGAGGACCCCGGGTACTTACACGATGGCATCCGTGTCCTGGGCAAGCTTGGGTGACGTGCAGCCCAGGATCTCCCCTGGGGATAGTGGCTTGCACTGGGGCACACACACCTTGTACTGGGAGTGCAGCTCCTGGGACGCTGCCTGCAGGAGACGTGGGGTTAGTTGACCAGCAGGGACAGGCCATGGCACAAAGTGTGGCCGAGGCTGACGATCCCCATCACTTCTGTGGACTCTGGGGTGCCAGCTCCATGGGGTACAAGCGGCAATGGCCGTGCTGTTGTGTCACAGGACAGTGACAGTGGAGAGGAGCCGGTCTGCTCGGGGTAGCACTGTCATGGAGGGTAACAGCCCGCACAGCAGAGATGCTCAGCAAGGCTCAGCCAACGTATCAATTAAAAGACAAGGGAAAACGCTTAACGCTTCGATAGCCCCGTGTTTAGATAGACATGGCTCAAGAGGCTCATTCATCTCCTCCTGTCCTGCCCAGCCGGCCATTCAGGGGCAGACAGACAGACCCACCGGAGCTTCCCCTGCCGCTGCCAGCAGTGCATCAAAATGCCAAGTGCTCCACCGCCTGCCCTGACATTTACAGAGCAGCTCCCGGGGGGGCCAGGGAGGGGTGCCGCCATGAAACATTGATCAGAGTTATTATAAAGTACTTGATCAACATTACGGCAGCAGCATATTATCGCAGCGACTCATCAGAGGGGAAGTGTCACCACCAGCACCCCGGGGCAGAGGCTCCAGCCCTGGAACAGGGTCAGGGAGGGATTGAGCCAGGGCCAAGGTTGGGAGAGGCACAAGACCCCATCCTACACCCCACTGCCAGTTCCCCCATCTCACCTGCACCGTGGAGACGAACTGGATGGTGCTGACGAGGGCCAGGGAGGTGCCTGCTGCAAAGTTAAAGCGAATGGTCTCAAGGAAATGGGACGTGTCGATCTTGATGTCCACAAAGACGTAGAGCATCTTCAGCCCCTGTGTGGCATTGATGGGAACTGGCGAGAGGAAGAGAGAGGGTGTGAGTGCAGGGTACACCCCGGGCCCTGGTGAGACCCCAGCAGGGGATAAAGCATGTTGGCAGAGCTGCCTGTGCTCCAACCCCCCTGGTGTGGGCAGGCCAGGATGGGCTGTGCCATCCCTCTGTCCACACTGGCACCCCAGGCAGGGGGTACAGATGGGAGCTGCAGAGAGCACCCGCTCATTTCTCTCCAGATAATGGCAGCCTGGGGAATCAATGAACACAAATCTAATTACCCCCGGTGCTAAGAAGCCTGTGTCACTACGATTAAGTGAATAATTAAAGTACACAGAGTCCACATCGATCCACAGCTCCACGTTCACTTCCCATTTTGGTGCTCTTCACCTGATCACAATTAAGTGCAAATTACTCCCTCCCATGGGACACGTGGGGCCAGGAGGGAGAGGGCAAAGTGCCTGTGTGCAGCACCAGGATGTGCCCTGTCATCGGCCACAGGGCTCCCTGTGATGGTGGCTGCACTGAGCCAGCACCAGCAGCACTGTGGGCAGGCCAGAAGGAGCCCAGCACCTTCTCAGCACCTGCAGGCACCCTGATGTGCCCCACAACCCATCCAACCTGGTGCAGGCAGGGACCACGTGGCCGTGGGCCACAGATGGCGGCGGGGCTGGTGACAAGCAGCCTGGAAAGTGTCTGCCTGTCCCCGAGGGGAGCAGCTCCAGAAGATGTGACTCCCATCCCCTGGAGCACCCTGACTCTCACACCAGTGTGCTCCCAAGTACCAGTGGATACATCCCCTTGCTCCCCTTCCCACTGTTCATTCATGTAACAGCAGGCTACAAACCAGGGGTTTTATACTCCCTGTTCCAGTGGTGCCCGTAACCCTCCTTCCGTAACAAAGCACCTAGCACAGATATTTATCACGGCAAACACTCAAGCCGATGTGGCTTTCGGGACCAGAGTTCTCAACTGGAGAGTCAGTATTTCATACGGAGCCTGATGCAATTCTTCAAACCCATTTATACGGCCCCATAAACATCCAGGAGGGCCAGCGGGTGCCAGGGATGCACGTGCCGTGCCGCTCGCTACGGCAATTCTTCCGATCCACCTTAAAACCCAGAGCGTCTTATTGTTATTTTTGGGCTGATTCCATCCTGGGTGGACTTCAAAGTTAGCAGCATCTGGGACAGCAGCGCAGTTTCCATGGCAACTGGATCCAGAGTACCGTCCGCCTGGGGAGCACACAGCCTCCTCCTCCCTTCCCCGCCCAGCCTGCGCTGCACCCGCAGAGATGCCTTCCCTGGCCCCACGCTGGCCCCGGGGCAAATGGAACCCCTAGGTCATTGCTCCCCACCACCATTGCTCCCAAATTCCCCCCAAAACCCACTGCTGTGGGGTGAGAGCACCCCCGTCCCCATCAGTGGCTCCTGGGGTCCTGCCAAGCCATGGTCCTGTTGTTCAGCTCCTGGGCACAGAGGGTATGATTTTGGGTGTTGCAGCGGTGCGTGGCTGAGTGGGACGAGCACGCCCTGCTGTCCCCAAAATCCTGTCCCCCAGGCAGCCGCTCAGCCAGCCCGGCCCCATCCAAAGCCTGCAACTGAGTCTATAGAACAGAAATCCCTTTGGGAAGGGCTTAGCCCTTGGCACTAAGTCTCCGAGCTGGCATCAAGCAGGGCGGGAGCCGCTCGGCACGGCACGGTGGCAGCAGCACGGCCTCTGCAGTGCCACGCATGGCCACCTCGGCAGTGCCCCGGGGACCGAGTGTCACCTACTCAGGCAGCTGTGTCCGTAGTGCACCAGGAAGTCAGCACCCAGGGCCCGGGCCGTGTAGTCATCCACGCAGCACGCCCCGTAGGTCACGTCGCCCATCACCACCGCCTCCGCGTCCGTGAACCTGCAGGGAGGCACAAGGGTGAGGGTCACTGCAGCCCACGTCCTGCCCCCCAGCTCTGGGGCACGCCACAACTGGGGGTACCCCACGCTGCCATTTAGCCCTTCGCCACGCGCCAGAGAGGACGAGCACTGGCTACTCTCCGAGATGTCAACATGATGAAGCTGGAGAGCGGTAATCCGCCTCCTCAATTGGGTAAAGCTGTTTGCAATTCAGCGGATTATCTGCTCATCAAACAATACGCTGCCAGCTTCCTAATGCTCCAGCAGGGAGAGCAGCAGAGGGAGACCCGGTGCAGCGTGATGCCATCACTCCTGCCAGCCAGTTCCAGGGACCAGAGCCACCAGCATGGGCCTGGCATCCCCAGCCACACCAGCCCCAGACTGGTTGAGCCACTGGTACCGGTGTGAGCCGGTGGCGCCCCAGCCCACAGCCCGGCTGTGTCATCCACGGGTGCCAGTTTGGCCAAGCTGGGTGTGTTCCAGGAGCAGTTGGTGCTTAGGTGGCACTTGGCGAGGGAAAAGCTGCTGATGTCCCATATCCCTGCTCCGTCATCCTGATGCTCCAGACCAAGCCCACCTAGCACCCACCAGCCAGCAGAGCGGCACACGCCGGCAAAGCCAGGGCTCTGGCATGATTTAAAGGTGCCACCTTTGTGGATATTTTATTGCACCATTTTGGGGGATTATTAGCTTGGCTGCCTTCCCGGTGAGCTGCCGTAGTAGTTTAGGGATGAAAGCAGGTATTGCGATGACAAAGCTCTGTGTCTGGAGGGGCTGCTTAAACCAGATGCTAATTCCTTATTTACGCAGAGGTCAAGCCAACAGCGGGAGCTCGGTGCCAGTTGGGTCCCCCCTGCTGCTGGCATGGGGTTGGGGTGAAGGGGCTGGGGGTCCTGACACAGTGTCACCCCCCACCAGGTGCTGGCTGGGGACCAGGGTCCCGCACACTCCCCCTGAGTGCCAGGCAGGGAGCGTTACGTCGGCGGCAAGAATAGAAATGGTGGGCAGAGCTGGGCAGATGGCAGAAGGTGGAGAAATGGTGGAGCGTGCTGAATATTAACAGCCCCAGCCCATCCGTCAGCGCCCAGGGAGGGGGGACAGGGGAGCAGCTCAGCTGGAGCTTCCCCAGAGAGGGGGGCAAAGTTATCCCCACCTCCCATATCCAGCCTGGGCATCTCCCGCTCCTTGCAGTGTCCCAAGAGCTGGGGACCCTGTTGGGGACTGTCAGAAGATGGACCAGATCCCTGCTAGCACCCAAATCCTGTGGTCCCTTGCCACCAGTGTGGTCTGGATGGGAGGACGACTCCTCCACTGCCTGCATGGTTGCCCCACGGGGCTGGGGGCTGCCAGTGAAAGTTCGAGAAGGCTCTTCCCCACCCCCTGGGCCTCCAGCCCCCTCCTCTAATGAGAGGTGATGAGATGAACATGAATCAGACTCCACACATCTCAGCAAAAGTGGAAAATTATTCAGCTCCTTAAGATTCAGGACGGGGAGGTCTGACTCAGAGCGGCAGCCAGCGCCGCTTAATTTTTTATAGATTAAAATGTATGCAAATTGGCCCAAACCCCAGAGAAAGTCCCTGGGGGTGAAGAGCAAGAAAGTGAAATAGCAACAACGGAGGGAGGGGGGCAGAGGCTGGCAGAGGTGCCCATGGCCCTTGCTCGGTGTGCAGGGCTGTAGCTGGCAGTGGGTAGGGAGAGTGGGCTGAGCCCTGCCCTGGGCACGGGGAACCATCCCACTCCAGCTGCAGGGAGAGGAGCCATGGGCAAGCAAGGAGCAGAGGCCACAGAACGATGCCTGGTGAGGAGAGAGCCCAGTGGTGCTGCCCTTGTGGCCGGCGAGGCTAGAAGGGTACCAGCAGCCTGGCAGTGCTGGCAGGAGAGGCACAGAGGCACCAGGACGGCACGCACTGGGGTCACCCACACTGGCTGGGCTGGACGGTGGAGCAGAGCAGCAATCATCTCCTGAGACAAATCAAAGGCAAGCGCCGGGGCCTCCCCTTGATGTTTTAATCAGTTTGGTGTCACCGGAGCCTTTCATCAAACTACAGAGGAAGGAAACATCAATTAGCAGCCACCTGCCTCCGACGCGGGCCGGGGAGCTGCTCGCCAACCAGACCGGACCTGGATGCAAGCAAGAGGCAGCCAAGGGAACGTCCTTGTGGGTGTTTTGTGTCCCAGCAACTCGTCCCAGCGGCGGACGGGTCCCAGCGGCGCGCTGGCAGGGAGGATGCGGTGACGGGGCTGTCCCCACCCAGCGCCCAGCCGCTCGCTACAGCTGGGAGCTCATGAATATTGAAGACGTGGGGAGGGTTATTCATCTTTTATGTCCCGTAAACCCCCAGCTCATTCTGAAAAACCGCCCAGCCTTAGCATTTTTCTCATCTCCCCCTAATTCATTATCTCCTCCTTTAAACGGATGGCTCCCGAAATCCCATTTATAAAGCGCCATGCTCAGCACTGGCAGGATGTGCACCAGGGCAGGCCAGGTCCCAGCCCCAATCCCAACTGCCAGGACAGGACCCCTGGACCCTCCCAGCCCCTCTCTTCCTTGGCCAGTGTGTGATAGAGGCAACAGCAACCCAGGGACAAGTTTGGAGGCTTAAAAGACGAGGACAGACAGGCACACATGGTGCCAGCGTGTCCCCAAACATGGGGCAGCTGCTCCCTGTCACCCGAGTGCAGGCGCTGGGCTGGAGCAGCCCTGATTTATCCCAGCCCCTCGACAAATAAATGAGAGCACTTGCTGCTGGCAGGAGCGTGGGGTCCCCCGACACCATGGCAGCGTGTGAATGATACTGTGCTGGTCCTCACACCATGCAGCAGAGCCACTTTCCCCAGCAGAGAGGAGTCCTCAGCCCCAGCACGTCCCCCATGCCCGGATCCAGCAGCCCTTGGTGAGGAGGGGACTGGGCTGAGACTGGGGACTGGCCAGTTCTGTCATCAAAGGGCTGCTGGAGGATAGAGCCAGCAGGGAGAAGCTGGGAAGCTGGGGCACCCATGTGTCCTGCTGGGGTGGGGACATGGAGCAGGCTGCTCCTTGCTTCACAGTCACCTGCCTCACCTGCCCATGGCCCTTCACAGTCACACTCTGGCATGGTGTCACCTCCCTTCTGGGAAATAAGCAAGAGGGTTATGTCCTGTAAATATCCCACATCCTGTCCCCTGGGGAAAAAGCAGAGCCCCACCATCACCCTACAAACCCTACACCCACTGCCTGCCCTGTGACACCGGAGCCCAGCCCATGCCAGGGAGAGGTGCCACTGTCCCAGGGTGGGCATAGGGGCTGAGAGCAGCCCAGGCTGAGAACAATGTGCTTAATTAGCAGAGAACCCCGTCACCAAGCCCCATTACCAGACTCCCAACTTCATTAGCACAGGAAGGCTGCACATAATTAAAATAATGAGTTTGCAATTTTACTGCAAACGGCACTGGAAGAGCCCCACTGCAGCTGGGCAATCACTGTGGCACGGGGTCCCGCAGCGCATCTGCAAGTGGGTCAGGATGAGGAGAGGTGTGTCCCCTCACAGCCCCCCCGGGAGCAGCCATGTCTGAACAATTCCCCTCCCCTGAGGGGACCTCCCCCTCTCTCCTCAAAGGGGGTGCCAGGGCCAACCCCGTCTTCCCAGGGGGCACGTCCCAGATGCACCCCAGCTTTGCTGGCCTTGCAGCTGCAAAAAAAAAAAGCCAAAGGCAAACCAAGGACCCAGAGCATGGTGGTGGCAAAGCCACCGTGGCTATCCTGTGCCCAGATGGTGCCTGTTCCCTCTTGCCTGCAGCCCGGCCATGGTGCTGCCCATCGCTGCCAGCTCCCTGGGCTCCACAAGGACACAAGGAGGTGGCACAGGGCACATGGTGATGGGCACTGTACCTGCGCTGGCATGACCCAGCCCTGGGATGTGACAGCCCTAGAGACCCCCCACACTCCCTCCTGCCCAGTTCCCCCACACCATCATCGCCCGGGCTGAGGTTTTAAACATCTCCAATGAAGTGAGAACTTCATTCTCCCTAATGATGCTGTTGTGTGGTTAATGATGGTGATTAAATTCTCCTGCACAGCGTGCTGCACCGCGCTGCCAGCACCTCCAGGTTGTGCTTAGAGGACAAGGGGAGAAGGGACGGCAGCAGCGGCGAGCAGAGCTATGGCACTGTGCAGCTGAGGCCAGATCCTGACCTGTGTTAATGTCCCAGGATGGCCCTTTGGGATCTCCAGGTGATGTTGCCAGCTTCACTGTGGCACTCAGTGCCACTCTGCTCAGTGGCACATTGCAGATCTTCCTGGCCAGAGAACCTGGTGCTCTCATCGTGTCCACCCACCTGCTCCGGAGGGGACAACCTTCATGGAACTGGGGACCTGCAAGGCACACCAGCCTTCAGGAGCTTTCTTGTCCTCACTATCACAGCCACTGGCCATAGCAGCAGCCACAGAGGGGCATTTCAAGCCATGCCAGAGCTGTCGGGCTGTCTGCACGATGTTTAACTCTTTACTGCTCAACCAGAGATGATCCAAGAACCCCTGTCACTCTGAAACATCCTCGTATGCTGCTGGGCACGATCACTGGGATGCTCTGCACACCCCCAGCACTGTCTCACAGGGATACTCAAAAGCCATCGGGCTGTTGGGAGGTGCTAAGGCCATGGCAGGGCTGCCTGTGCAGGTGTCAGGACACCCCCGGGCTCCCCCCGCCCCCCCAACACCCATCCCTGCTGCTGAGCCACGGCTTATTAGCAGGAGCCACTCGCCCCATCGCGGCGCGGGGAGACGGAGGGATTAGCAGCTGCGAAGGCTGACAGCCGACTTTATTAACAAGGAATCAAAAGCCCAGCTGAGAGCCCAGCTGATCCCTCTGCTCCAGCCCCGGCGGGGGGAGAGGAGGGGTCCCCTCCCGGCTGAACCCCCTCCCCACCTAGCCGTTGGTGCAGGGGGCACTGCCGCCACCTCCCCAGCATGACAGAGGGTGGGTTGGGGGGGGCCTGCCCCCCTTCCCGAACCCCGGTCCGAGCTCCCCCCACGCTCCTCTCCACGCTGCCGCCCCCCAGCACGAGTTACCCTCTGCCGAATTACATCAGCCGTGACAAACGGAGCCAATTTGGAAGGTGCCGCGAGAGCGTCGTGATGCGGTTTCGGCAGCCCACCGCCCCACCAGCTCAGCCGACCCCGGCCCCGCCGCCCCCTCTATCCCCCCCCCCCCCCAGTTGGCCACTCACCCCAGCACAGGTTCGATAATGATAAATCTATTAACGCTAATTAACTGGGCCTCATGCCGGTCAATGCTGTAAGTGCACTCTTGATTTCAAAGGCTCCAGGCTAAGTACCCCACCGGTCTTTCCGGAGGCAGCAGCAGTGACACTTTGGCTACATCTTCATCCCCACAGCCCCGTGGGGCCCAGTAAGCACCAGTACAACACTGGGGAGCCCAAATGAGGTTCTGGGAGCTCCTTACCCCGCAGCTCCCTCCCTTCCTTGCCCCCACCAGGGCTCCCCAGGGGCCTGCTCACTCTCACATTGCAGTGGGGGACAGAGTGACGCTGCTGTCCCCCTGCACTGGGACAGACAGACCCACAGACAGTACCATGTCCTCCCCAGGCTGTCTGTGCTGTGGCAAAGCCAAGCCACATCCCTTCTCTCTGCCCTCCCCAGCACCGCCAGGTCACAGCAAAAATATTGTATTAAAAAGCAGCTCCAGCAGAAGGAATAAATATTTCAGCTGAGTGGCAGCAGACACGGCTCCGGTCAAGCCAGAACACACGGTGATGGGCACTGTCACCCCAGGCACAGCTCTACAGCCATTACCAGAGCACGCAGGGGACAGTGAGCTTGCTGGCACCCCCAAATTCCATCTCTCACCATCAAGAAGGTAACAGGAGGCTCCAGGGATTAGGTGGGGAGAGAGGCTGCTCGCTGAGCAATGCCCCCCCTGTGGGCACAGATATCCCCAGTATGCTCATTCCTTGAGTCCCCTCTGTTGGGAAGGGGACAGGCTATCCCAGGGCCAACAGTACCCCGAGTCCCTGTCACCAGCCCGGCCATGGCAGCCACTGCTGGAGCACATAACTGCAGTGATTCCCGTCACGTCGGAGGCTCGTCCGGCCCCAGCGCCGGGTGAGGAGGGCCAGCAGGAGCAGCGGCCGAGCCACGATTCCACATTAATGCCAGCAATGAATATTAATAGCAGGAAGAGGCAGGCACTAACGAGGCCACCTGCCGATTCACACCTCACTTACGGCAATGTGACCGGGTCCCAAGTGTGTCCCCAAGAGACCAGGGACAGGGCTTGGCACACTCCTGCCCATGGCAACAATCCTCCCGCCAGCAGTGCTGGTGTCCAGCATGGCCACGTCCCCCAGCCAGAATCACGGATGGCACCCAGAGCTCCCAGCAAGGGACCAGCAGTGGGATGTCTCTGGGTGCTGCGCAGTGGCAGCAATTCAAGGAATCAGCCCTCCTGCCCGGCCTCAAATCCATCCCCCATCCAACCTCCAACTCACTGGTGCTGTCACGTCACTGATCTTGGCCAGGCACCTCTCCCCACGCAGCACCCACCTCCCACCACCCATCTCCCACCAGCACCCCCATCCCCAGTACCCTCCCCCTCAGCCCTGCAGAGCACCCCTGGCAAGGAGGGTGAGTCCAGGGGGGATTCTAGCACCCCAGCATCCACTAGCACCCTGGTATCCACCGGGAAGTGAGGCTTAAGGTTTCATTCAGATAAAAGAGCTTCTTAATCCGCTGCCTTTGAAGTCGGAGACATGAAAGCGGCTGGGTGCCAAAGCCAGAGAGGAGGCAGCTCCGCTTAAAGGGACAAGCCCACGCAGAGCCGCCCGCACTCACACTTGTCCCCTCTGCCCCCCGCACCCATCCCACGCCCACCTTCCCACCCCACCCTCGCCCAGCCCCAGCGGGGGGCTGCCGCCGACCCCACGAGGGAAACGATGGCAGAGGAGGGAACAAAGACCACAGCCACGGCTGCCTTCCCACCCGGCACGGGGATGGCTGCTCGGCTAACGGCAGTGGAGAGGCGAGCCTGCTTGCCCCAGGAAGGCAGCTCACTAATGAGTGCCACAACCCCGATGGCAGACGAGACACGCGGTGCTATTAGCACTAATTCACTGTGAGAAAACAGAGAGGAGCTGGGGAGGGGGCAGCCGCAGCGGGGAGGAAGCTGGAGGGCAGGGATGGAGGGAGGAAGGCGCGCTCAGCGGTGAGATTACAGCCAATTTCTACAAGGTGCCTGCATCCGCTGCGGCTGCAAAGCCCAGCTCCCTCTCCCGTGCCTCTGACCCCACCTCCCAAGCGGCACAAAAGATCAGGAGCCAGGCAAAAGGGGCTGCAGGGCAGGAGCCACTTGCAGTCAGCCCCTTTGGGCCATCACCGTGGCCTCGAGCCTCGCCAGCTGGAGAAAGGCTGCCCCCGAGCAGCAGGGACAGGCCAGGGCCTCCTCTCACCAGTAAGCACAGAGGCACCGAGCCAGCATCAGCCAGTTGTTAACACGGCTGCTCCCTGGCTCCATCACCCCAGAGAGAGCCCTGACCCACGGAGCTTGTCAGCAGCTCCCGGCAGAGTGGGGAAGGGAGGAGAAGCCAAGTGGCAAGGGCTGGGCTGGTGCAGTGCCAGTCCCTGTCCCCGGGGCTGGCAGCACACCCCTAGGACCTGCTGCAAGGCAGCAGTATTGCCTGCACCCGGCCAGGCTGTGTCCCTGTGAGGGCAGCCACGTTGGGGCCCCCTGCTTGCCCCTTGGTAGTAGCCCTGGATTTCATCCTGTACAGGTAGCCCTGTCCAGTGGCCACCCCATTCCCAGCAACAGCCCTCCATCCCCTCGCCTGCCCCTGGAGCCAAGTGAGGAAGCACATAAAAGCCATTGTCTTACCTCTCCACGATGTCTGCGATGGTGCAGGCAAACATGAGGAGCCCTTCTGGCATCTGCAGGGCCACTGGGAAGAGAAACAGCCCCCAGGTTAGGAAGGGCTGGATGCCCCAAAGCACTGGGACCTGGGTACCAACCCCTGGGGCCTATGTGTCCACCTCAAGTGGCAGCCACAGGAACAAACCTCCCCACAACAACCAGAAAATTCTCCAAAAATCCTTGCTCTGGCAGACAGGGTGCACGTGGTCCTGCCTCAGGCCATAGCCATTCTCCCTGCTCGTGCCCAGCCCCTGCCCACATACCTCATCCCTTTTTGAACCCACTGACACTGCTGGTCTCTCCTGCTTCCCACAGTAATGAGTTCCAGATTTTAATTATGTGCTGCACAGGAAAAGGTACTTTCTTCTGTTTATTTTAAACCAGCTCCTAATAATGTAAACGTATGCCCCTGGTTCTCCCAGTACAAAAAAGAGTGAATAATCATCCCCTATTCAGTCTCTCTGCATCATTCACAATTCTATATCCCTCTATCATACCCCCTTCGTTCGCCTCTTTTCCAGCTAAAGGATCTAAATCTATTTAATCTCTCCTTGTATAGAAGCTGTTCCAAACCTTTGATCGTCCTCGCTGCCCTTCTCCACACCTCCCCTCCCTGCCGCTCGCCCTCTTTCAGGAGGGTGGCCCTCAACAACGCAGCATTGTGCCCAGCAGGAATTTATTCATCAACGAGTGATGTTTCCTGGTTTCCTCACAGCTCAGAACAATCCCTTTGCCTCTGCAGCCCAGCTGGGGCGCCCCCAGCACCTGAAGTCCAGCCAGGACCCCCCTGTGCATCCCCCTAGGCTGCCCCAAGGCGGTGGGGAGGAGCAAGGACCACACTGGGCGAGATGAATGGAGGAGGCCCCATTAATCCCATTGTCGTTTCACCTTCTGATCCCACTAAGACATCCCAGCTCCAGCAACATCTACTCAAATGTCCTCTCCAGATCCTCCTCCAACAGAAACCGTGGCACTGCCAGGCCCAGCCTGCTGGCCAGCACGGTAAAGAGCTGGCCCAAACCGGGCTAATCTCACCCTATTCCAACCTGCAGGACCCGAGGAAAGCAGCCTGTGCTCTGCCAGCCCCTGCCCGACCTGGCAGGGCCAGGCAGCCCAAGATCCCATCTTTTTCCAGCCCATTTGGGACTGGCCAACCCCAAAATGTTGCCAGCAAGCAGATCTGCCTCCAACAAAGGGGTGGCAGGAGGCAAGTGGGTCACTCTCTGCCAGCACAGCTCTACAGGGATGGGGGTGACACCCCAGGCCCCCAAACCCTGCAGCAGGCAGGATGCAGGCAGGGCTGGCCACAACCTGGTGGGAGGCTGCGTTCCCCCAGCAACGAGCCCCTGGCTGGGCTCTGCATGCGCAGATTTTTTAAATCCCAGCACGGCTGGCTGGCTGATGGGCTCCGCTCCCAGCTCTGAAGCCTAAATCCCAGCCGCATATTTACATTTAATTAGGAGGTGCCAAGCAGCAAAACGTGGCAACAAAAGAGGAGCGGCACAGCTGGGCAGCCCTCACCACATCCCAACAGGCAGCTCTGCCTCCCACACCACAGCCGGACTGGACTAGCCACCTCTGGCAGCCTCCAGCCTCTCAGCATCACGGGCTCAAGCAGCAGCTCATGGAGTTACCCCCACGATGCCCTGCCAGCTCCTGCCAGGCCCTGCCAACTCAGCAGAAACTATCAGGGACATTCCCAGGTAGATGCAGCATTTCAAATCTCTCTCTGCACAGAGGCCCCGGAACTGCACAACCCCATAAGCAGCCCCTTCCCACATGCAAATCGAAGGTGGGGACACTGGTGACACCTGGGGATGAAGAGGGAGGCTCTGTGTCCTGATGCCTGTAGCTAATCACACACTGAGAGCTGGCCCAGCTACAGCAGCATGCACACAGCAGAGGGGGACAGCCCTGGTACCACCCCACAGCACCTGCTCCAGGGCCACCGTGGCCACTCCCCACCCCTCAAGGGCTACAGCAACTCCCTGAAGACTCTGAGGAAGGTTCAGACCAGGGAGTAGCATGGCCCAGCTCCCCGTCAGCCCCCAGAGCTCAGTGTTGTGGGGCTCCCCCTGCCCAGCCCTGGCAGCATGGCAGGAAAGTGCAGTGAGAGAGGAGAGCAGCAGGGACCTGGCCAGCGTCCCAGACACATCTCACAGGCTGACAGGTCTGCGCAGCTCAACCTGTCCTGTCCAATGTGATTATAATCCAGAGATACAGATCTATTAACCCCCCTTGAGGGGATGAGAGCTTGCCAAGACAAGGATTTAGCACACAGGGGCATGCTGGGCAGCTCAGCACCATCCCTCTCCCAGCCTCACCGGGCCCTCGCCCCAGCCCAAGTGGGTCTGCCCGCTGTCGGGGAGCTCAGTGGCACCAATCTGCTGCAGCCACAAACCCCCTCACCCCTGGGGCCAGTGCTCACCCTTCTTGGCCCGAGCCTGCCGGATCCGCCAGATGGTCTTGGGGATCTCGAAGTTGTAGTTTCGGGGCAGGGCTTCTACTG
Organism: Scolopax mira; assembly: GCA_004320125.1. Taxonomy (NCBI): domain Eukaryota; kingdom Metazoa; phylum Chordata; class Aves; order Charadriiformes; family Scolopacidae; genus Scolopax; species Scolopax mira. The sequence continues at coordinate 205,629 of BJBW01000701.1, read as the reverse complement.
CTTCCTGTAGCTCCACATTCCCCAGGATCTCCTCGGGGATCTGCTGTGCTGCTCGCCGTGCAGGGCCTCGGGCTGTGGGACAAATGGGGTGGCCTAAAGGAGTGTCCAGGAAGGTGGCACACCCCCTAACCACAGGCCACCAGTATCCTTACTGCCCTCATGCCACCCCTGGGCTCAAGCAGCAGGAGAAAGGAGTGGTTTTCTGCCCCTCTTGCTGGCACTTATTTGGGGAAAGCACCTCTTTCTTTTGCTTAGAAAACACCACTGTAACTGTGCAAAACCCTACAAATGGGGCTGGCTCTCCCCAAGCTGAGGGAACACCGGGCTCAGCATCCCCCATAGCTCATCTGCAAGCACCCCGGGAGCACCTTCGGTGGGGGACGGGGGTGTCCCCCTCCTGCCCCATCAAGGGGATCCCATTATCCTATCGGAGAAAACTCAACAGCAGCGGGTGAACCAGGCCCGTCCCCGGGAGCTGCATCCTGAAGCCGGCCCCCGCCAGCAACCGCCCCCCTACAGCTCGGCGAAACCGGAGAGCGGCGGGGGAGTGACAGCAGGGGGATTATTCACTATTTCCAGCCCAACACCGGCACTCATGAGCCACCAAACCCTCCCCGCACGGCCCACGGTCGAACCGCCAAAGGGCCAGCTGGGCTGGGCCGGGACGGTGGCGGGGGAGGCCGGGACGGTGGCGGAGGCACCGTCCCGTCCTCCCCCGCCACCGGCTCGGCCTCCCCCGCTGAGCCGACCGAAACAGCGCCCGGTACCAGCACCGGGAACCCAGCGTTGACCCGGCCGCAGCCCACCTGTGGCGGGCACCGGAGCCGCGCTCCCGACCCTCAAGGAGGCCGCCATGGCTCTGGGAGCACGTGAAGGCGGGAAGGCAGTACTAAGCGAACCCCGCGCTAGGCCAAAGTAGTCGCTGGACGAGAGATCGAGTGCGGGAGCGCGCCGCCGGGCCCCGACGGGACGGGCGGTGCAGCGGGGACAGATGGTCCCGGGCACCGTCCCAAAGGGCCCCTGGGTGTGCAGCCGGCTGTGCCAAGCGCTGCGATGTCGGGGATGTTCCCCCTCCGTTCACGTCGGGGACTTGGCCCAGCCCTATCCCTCTCGCGGGACTGACAGCCCCGGTGCTACCGGTTCCACATTAACGCAGAGACGGGGCGAGGGCGCCGGGGCCGTTGCCATGGCGACGAGCCCGTGTTCCGTCGCCCCCGTCCCCCCTGCCATGTCCTGGGGCAGAAACAAGACCCTACGAAGCGTGGAGCAGGAGGCACCCGGGGGCAGCAGGGACCGCGGGGGGCGACAGGAGACCGGGGAAGCAACGGGGAACCCCCGGGAACAGCGGAGACCCCGGCGGGGCAGTGGGAACAGCAGCACTCCGTATGGGATAACGGCACCCCCGGTGGGGCAAAGGGGACGGGGTGACAGGGGTGACAGGGCCCCCCGGGGGACAGGAGGGACTGCCTGGTGCGCATCTGTGAGCCCGGTGGGATGTGAGAACCCCGATAGGCACAGCGGGGACAGCCAGGACCGGGGTGCCGAGCGGACAGCAGAGCTCCCGGTGGGGCGTCCGCGACGCCGCTGAGCTATCAGGGACCCGGAGGGGACGGAAAGGGGCGGAGGGCACCGTAGGAAGTGGCAGGGACCACCTCGGGGGCGTTGGCGGCAGGGACAGTACTGGGGCGGAGGGGACAGCGGGGACAGCCGGGCCCCCGATCGGGTGGCGGGACCACGGCGGAACCACGGCGAGACCGGGGCCACCGTGGGGCGGAGGGGGCGATAAGAGGCGGAGGGGCCGGTGGGTACGGCGAGTGAGGCGGCATGGACGGTGCTGGGTAGATGGGACAGCGGGGACAACCGGGACCCCGGCAGGCGCGGGGGGGCGGCAGAGCCCCAGCGGGATACCGAGGGAGGAGGGGGGGCTACCGGAGAGAACGGCCATGGACACCCACCGCGTCCCGAATGGGGGACGGGGGGATCGCAGAGCCCCGGGGGAGCGGTGCTGGGTCATGTGCCCCCGCGGTGGGGCGGAAGGGGCCAGGGGGTGGGGATGTGGGGGGTGCGGGAGCAGCGGCACTTTCACGAAGTGTCCACGGGAGGCGGGAGAGGCGGCGGCGGCGGCGGCGGAGGAAAGGGGGGGGCCCGGCCGGGCTCGCCCAGCCCTGCCCAGCCCTGCCCGCCCCGTCGCTGCCCCGCCCCGCCCTGCCCAGCCCTGCCCGCCGCTGCAGGCAGCGCGGCACCGGCACCGGCACCGGGAGCCCCTTTATAGGCTCGGCCCGAGGAGGTGGGGGGCGGCGGCGGCGGCCCCAGCCCCGAGGGGGCGGCTCCCCCCCTAAAAGCCGGCGGCGGGACGCGCGGCGGGGCAGAGGCGCGGGGCCGGCGTTTCCCCGGCGCTCCCCCGGTGATCCGGGGCCGGCTGCTCCCCGGTACCGCTGCGGCTCGGCCCGCCCCGCCATGCCCCCGCGGGGGCCGTTCGCCCGGGCCCCGGCTCCGCGTTCCCGGTGCAGCAGCAGCAGCCACCGCTGCCGCTACCGCTCACCGCCGCCGCGCCCGCGGCTCTGAGCGCCGCCGCCGCCGGGAGACCGCGCCCGCCCCGGCTCCAAGATGCTCCGCCAAGGTGAGCGCCGCACCGGGAGGGCACCGGGTACCGCGGGCAACCAGGGACAGCGGGACCGGCCCCGAAGTTTGTCTCCCCGCCGAAGTTGGGGCCGCGCCGCCGGGCGCCCCCCCTGCCGCCGCCGCCGCGTTACCGGCGCCGCCGCCACCGAGGCTCCGGCACCCCTCGGGGTCCCCGGGGAGCGGCATCGGCGGCGCACGGCGGGAGCGCAGCGCGGCGGGAAGGGGGGGCGGACCGGGAGGAGCGGAGGGAGGCACGGCAGGCGCTGGGTCCCGCAGGACCGGGGACGCGGCGGGTGCCGCGGGCACCGGGGGACGGTGGGTCCCAGAGGCATCGGGGCTGCGGCGGGCGGGTAACGGGGCACGGCGGGTCCTGAGGCGCCGGGGGCACGGCGGGTACCGGGGGGTCGTTACTTGTCCTTCGGGATGAGGGAAGGTGAAACGGAGCTCACCGGGGGTCGCGGGGGTTTCGGCGGGGAAGTTGGGGCGAGCCGTCCCGTTCCGCCCCCCCGAGGAGACTCGCTCCGCTGTGACATCACGCTATTTCCATGGCAACCGCCTGGGACATCATCGGGGATCTTTTTGACATCACAGCGAGGGGAGAAGCCAGCCCTCCCGGGAGGTCCGGGGAGGGAAAGGCGGGGGGGTGGGGGGGGACGACAGGACCCCCGGCCCCACTGCACCCGGGCCGGTCGCGGAGAGATGCCGGGGACAGCAGTGTCGTGCGGGGGGGACCCCAACTGGACCCCCCCTTGCTCCCGTCCCACATCCCGGCGAGAGGGCGGCCACGGAGCCCCAGGCCCAGCCCTCGCCAGCACCACTCCATGTCCCTCTCCGCGAAGCTCCGGCAGCGGGAGAAGATGCCAGCGCTGTGCTCACAACCCCCCCGCAGCCCCCTCCATTTGAGGTGCAGACCCCTGGGCAGGGCAGAGCCACCCCAGGGATGCTTTTTTTCCCCCTGGGGGGGAATGTCACCTTGCAGCTGCGGAGCCTTGCGCTCGGATGCTCCTCTCTCCAGCTCCCGCCCGGGCTTTGTTCACTGTATTAACCCGACCGGGCTGGTGGGTTTGAAATTAAACCCCAAGCCCTGGGAGCACCCCCCGGTTCCCAGCCCTGGTGCTGCCAGCTGGAGGAAAAGCATCATCCAGGCTGGGCAACCAGGAGCCTGAGGTGGATGGAGGCAGCCAGCGGGGTTGCATCCCACCAGGGGTAGCCTGTTAAGGTCAAGATGTACAGCTTTCATTTCTGGAGCTAGAAAAACAAAATGCAAATTGAAGAGCCTGTGGGCTAATGCAAAACCTATTCTTAAAGTTTTTGTCTTGTTAAGCAAGGAAATAGAGTGCCAAATAGGCTTTGTTAAGTGGCAGTCTAATTAATAATTTAAAATCTTGTAGCTGTCTTTCATTAGAATTTATCTGTACATCAACCACAAAATCAGTCAAACACACTCATTTATAAGTTAATGCCATTCCTGAATAATTCAACAGGCAGTTAGAGGAGGCCTCCATCCCGCCGAGAGGCTCTCCCCTCCCCGTTTCGCTGGGGCCAGGTGTCCCCAGGCGGGGGGGGGGTCCCGGTCCCCAGCATTTGCCCTGAAGGGGGTGTGGAGGGGACACCCCACTCAGGGGTGGAGGGGAGCTGGGGAGAGCTGCCCCCGGGGGCGCAGGGCTGGGGCCAAACCCCTCGAGGGTGTTGTCTTTGTGGAAGGGATGTGGCAGTGCGAGACCGTGCTGGGGGGAGGCGGCGCAGGCTGATGGTGACACTGCCACCGCCTTCCTCGTCCTGCTGCCAGGGGCCCGGGGTTGGGTTTAGGGGACGTGGCAGGGCTTGGAGGAGCCGTGGACAGTGTCCCCAGTGGAAGCAGCTCCGTGGGGGGTAGTTTTGTGTGGTGCCCCCCTGGGACAAAGGCGTTTGTGACAGGAGGAGCAGTGGCATGGCTGGGGCAGTGCTGCAATGCCCGTGGGGCCACGTGAGCTCCAGACACGGAGGCACCAGGAAGCCCCCAGTGGGATTTTGGGGCAGATTTTGGGCACTGGGAAATCATCAGCGGTGTGGCAGCGGGTGACAGCTCGGGGTCCAACTCCAGCCTGGGCAAGGGTGTTGGAGGGGCCGGTCCTGTGCCGTGCATCCCGCCAGAGGTGGCCACAGGCAGGAGTGCAATGCTGGCTGTGCAGAAGGAGATTTCCAGGTCAAGGATGACACCAAGGTCATGAGCAGCCACGTCCCTGCCATCACGCAGCCCATGGATGGGGTGTCCAGTCCCCGTCCCCCCCTGCAGGGGAGCAGGAGGTGGGCAGGGTGGGGGCACAGGCTGGGCTGCGGTTCCTGTGCCGGGGAGTCGAGAGCCCAGAAACCTTTCTGCTTATAAAAGTTTAATTTCCTAAAGAGCTGAGAGGAAGCCACAAGCTCTCTGTGCCTGGCAAAGCCAGGGGGATGGCTGGAGGAGGGTCAGGATGCGGCCCAGGCTGTCCCTGTGGTGGTGCCAGGGGGAAACAAGATGGGGGGGTGCGGGGGTGGGCAGGCAAGACCTGCTTGGATCTGGAACTGGGTTGTGAAGGAGCCGTCACTGCTCGGTGACCCACGCTGATGGAGCCGGGCAGGGTCAGAGCTGCAGCCACGCTCGGCTGAATTTTATTCCCACCTTTTGCCTAAAGTGCCACAGCTGGTGCCCCGCAGTCCCAACTGGATACCCAAGCCTGCGGGTGACACTCCAGGTGGCCTTGAAGTGCTGCCCTAAAAACACCAGTGAACCTGCTGGGAAAACGTAAAAATAAGCATTTTCCGGTGTGATTTCACACCCACCTTTCCCCAAGGCACCTGGAGGTGCCGGAGCTGGTGGTGTGGGACAGAGTCACAAGCAAGATCCCCGTGGTTTGTAGGATGAGGCCATGAGCAGGACGTGGTCTCCTCAGGGTAGGGGAAGCACTCAGGCTGCTAAACACGGCTGGAGCACTGATGGGTTTTGGCAGAAAGAGCCAAAATCACATTTGGAGGCAAAAACCCCAGGTGGGGAAGCGTGGGAACCCAGAGAGATATGGTGGTGGCTGGATATGACCAGGGCCACCCCCCATTGGGGTGTCCCCAGACCCAGAGCAGCCCAGAGGCAAACTCCCCCTTGCAGAGGAGTGACCCAGGACATGGCTGGTTGAGCCTTACGGTTCCAGGGGCAGCCACCCATCCTGTTCTGTGCCACATCAGGGCACCCCAGGGTGACGCAAGGCATGGTTCCAGCCATCCCCAGACAGCCAAAAAATTGGGCTTTGTTCGTAAAGTGCACTCCCAGGGTTTAGCCGCGGTGGGTGTAAATTCAGGTTATTAACAGCAGATTATGTCTTTTAAAAAGTGCTTTGTTGGAGCAGCAGGCAGCAGCAGGCAGGAGAGGTGGCAGCACCCGAACAATGGTGGCTGTCGTTTGGGTTCCCTGCAGGGTGGGATGGTTGAGGTGCTGCCCCGACCCAGCACCCACCAAAGGAGGCTGGAGTCTGATTTAAGAGCAGAGGCAACAAGTGTGAGGCCGCAGGGAGAGCCACGGGGCTGGGAGAAAGTGGGAGTCAGTGAGGAGGAGTCAGGGTGTCCGTGTGCCATCGTGGGCAGGGGGTGCAGAGCAGAGCCCTGGGGGCACGGTTGGGATGCAGGAGCATCTTTGTCCTCTCTGGTGAGGGTGCTCCTTCCTTGCTATTTTGGGTGACGCTGCCCGAGCCCAAGGGGGGACGAGCCAGCTCAGCCCCGTGTCCCTCTGCTGGCGGTGTGGCTGGTGCTGTCCCCACTCCGGATGTCAGTGCTGTGTCCCATCTCCCAAATTGAGGAAGTGCCGATCCCCTGTACCATCCCCGTGGAACGGCATTGCCATGGAAACCCACAGCCCTGCGCCTGCCGCCCGGCAATCAGACGGGAGAGGGGGGAGACACACACACTTTTAGGAATATTATTTTTTTACTGATGACAATTGATGGAGGCTGAGCGCTGATGGAGGAAACGCCTGTGCCCGCTGCTGGGCATCGCTTGCCCTCCCCAGCGGCTCCTCTTTCTCCTGCCCATTTCGCCGAAGGCAGGGCATGGCTTGGCACGTGCCATGTGCCGATCTGGCAGCCACGGCACTGCCAGTGTGCTCAGTGTGGGCAGCAGCAAGCGGCAGATGCCGGACAGGGAGATGCAGGGGGCAATCTTCTTTGCGCAGATTAGGATTGGGGGGGGTTATTAAGCAGAAAATACTCCATTGGGTGTAGAAAGCTCCTTTTCCTCTTTAACAGCACATGTGCCCGCCGGCTGCTTTCTTCCCGCTGGCAGTGGCACGGAGGCTCAGAGCCAGCCTGGCTTCAGCAAGCGGCTTTTTGCGATGCTCCTGCCCAGGCTGGTAGATCCATGACTGCCCAGGTGACTCCCAGCACCAAAAGCTGGTTGCACTCAGAGCCACATCTCTCCCTGCCTCGTGTCCGGCAGGACGGGACGGCAGCAGCTTTCCACCAGAGAGAGGTGATGGCACAATAGGCTGCTGGTCCACGGTGCTCCATCACATCCTGACGGTGCCTGGCCATGGGGAGAGCGGGGCGCCGGAGCTGGAGGGCATCATCGATGCTCCACCCGCACCCCAAGTCCCAGCATCACCATCACACGGGGAGGCTGCGGCCATTGTTTACTGGGGAGCAGCAGCAGGAGGGAATTTGGCTGCTGTGCTGGCTGGGCTCCGTACAGAGGCAGCCCTGCAAGCGGAGGGGAGGTGCCAGCAGCTCTGCCAGCCCCATGTACCACACTTGGGAACCGCTTTTTTTTTTTTTCTTTTTTTTTTTCCCCAGCTGTGTTTTCACTGGTGTTTACACTGGTTTGCTGAGGGAAACCCCGGCGCCGTGTCCGTGGAACCCCCACGCTGCCATTCAAGGGGTGTAAAGCCCATCCTTGTGCATGGAGAATTTCCCAGTGCTTTCTTTTGGCCCCACAATGAGCCCACGGTGATGCCCCAGTTGAGCCTTTGTCCACAAACCTTCGCCCAGCCGGGCATCAATGAGCACCACTTGCACGGGGCAGAGCCCCTCTGATGGGTGGGAAGGCGGGAGGGGGCAAAGGCTGCTGGCAGCACGGGCTGCCTGCCCCTGCCAGGTCCTGTCCCCCCCCACCCCGAGCCACCCTGCCTCCTCACTGCCTGCAAATTCGGCAGCCCATCAGGTGCAAGATAGATAGGGCCACCCTGCGGGCGGCACACCGGAGCCAGGAGAGGGGCCAGGATGATCCCCCCCTGGCAGGGATGTGCCGAGGTGTTTGTGCTAACAAGCCCGGTGTATTATAATTTCAATGGAATTTAAAAAACAAAATAGTCCTCAGACAAACAGCTCCGCAGTGCCTCTGCCAGGGCCTAAGATCTGCTGCTATCTATTTTTTAATAATTGAGGGTAATAAATATGTATTTCTTTCTCCTTTCTCTCCGTACTCCACAGCTTGTCAGCTCCCTGCGTCTCTCCTCTGATCAGACCCCATCTTTGCCGTGTGGAAAGGGAAAAAAAAAAAAAAGAAAGGAAAAAAGGGGGGGAAAAAAAAAGAGAGAGGGGAAAAAAAAAAAAAAAGAAAAAAGATCCTTTAAGCAAAAAGGATTAAAGCCTTGAAAGTAGGTCTGCCCGAGCTGCTCTGCTTCTCAATGCTCCCTGCCAGCCGCAGCCAGGGCCAGGGAGGGCTGTGCCGGGATGAGAGGAGCATCCCCAGGTGGCTGAATCCGTCCCCGCGGGGTGTTTGTGGGTGCTGAGCCCGGCTGGGCAGTGGCAAATCCCCCGGGAGCCCAGCAGAGCCATCAGGCAACTTGGCAAACCGCTGCTTGGAGCCAATTCTGCTTTGGCGGCAAATATTCCCCAGTGCTTTATTCCCTCTGGTTTTCTGATGGGGACGTTGGCCTGAAAAGGAGCCGGGGTGGGGGTAGGGGGTGGGGGTGGTGTTGCTGGCAGGGCTGAGCACGGGGTGTGCTGTGGGACCCCCCCTTGGCCATGGGATGCTGGGGCGGAGGAGGCGCTGGTGTGAAGGAGGCGGCTATTTATAGCTTCCCTCGGCTTTTGTTCCTTTTCCAGTAGATATATTCTCGAAATAGAAACAGCGCTGGCTGTGCGGCCACTCCCGGGGCCCAGCCTGGCCATGGGGGGCACCTCCCAGCCCAGGGTTGGGGGGACACCCCCTGCCACAAAGTGCCGTTGCGTTGGGCATCCCCCCTGTCCTGCATCCCTTGAGACGAGGATGGGATGGGGAGGGGGATCTGCCCCCTGCATGAAGGGCTCTGGGGGGAGAACCTGGCGGGGGGGAAGGGAGGGAGGGAATGGTGGCACTGGGTACCCCCAGGGACAGTGGGTACAGCCCTCAGGGTGCACCCCTGTTGGGGTCTGTCCCCATTTTGCATCTCAGTCATTGTCTCTGCTCTTCCCTCCCAGCATCCGACCGCACCGTGTCCCGATCCGCCCCCCCCCCCCACCCTCCATCTCTGATCAATATAGCTGGGAAAAACAAAACAAAACAAAGTAAATATTTAATACGATCCAGGGAGCCACGGCGAGCGCTCCCCCCGTCTGTCTCCTCCGCCAGCCGCTCGCAGCAGCTCCCTGGCCCTAATGAGCCTGAGTGCAGCAGGGATCGATGGCAAAGACAACCTCCGCAGAGGGGTCAGGTCGTCCACGTCCCTGTCCCCCCCCGCCCCGTGCTGCGCTGGAGCCAGGGTTTGGTCCCCCGCGCCCCCCAGGGCTGCCTGTCCTCCTCCTCCTCCTCCTCCTCCTCCTCCTCTCCTGCTTTTCCTCTTCCGCATCCCCTTTGTCCTCGCAGGCTCCCGGGAGAGACAAGGGCTCTGCTGCTCCAACGCAGCCATCCCTGGTCCTGCTGCCACACGGGACATGAGCTGTGTCAGGCATCAGGTCCAGGCTGGGAGCTTCCATGGAGGTGCAGGATGGGGCGTGCAAGGTCCCCACACTCAGGGAGCAGCTCCTCATGGGTGGGGGTGCAGAGCCCAGGGGGACCCCAGACACTCCAGTTTCCTAATTGCTGCTCTGCTCACGGTGTGACCAGACCTGCCTCTTCCTCCTCCTCCTCAGCAGCGTCTTCACCTCAGTCCCTACTGGGGACTTGTGTGCTCTGGTGTCCCCCAGAGCCCCCGGGCACTGACACTGTTCAGAAAGCACCAGTGCTGGGCAGCTGGCAGACTTGCTGGCAGACGATGCCAACATGGGACCTGCCTCATCCTGCTCTGGCTCCATGTGTTTTCTGAGTTCGGATGGTCCCTGTTTCTGTGATGCCAATGGTGACAGAGGGGCACTTGTTAATGGGAGCTGCCAAATCGCCCTGACACAGCCAACTGCTGCCGAATAAAGTCCCCATCGTGCCCCTCAGCCTGTGCCGTGGGTTTAGGAGAGGGGTGAAGCTGTGCCTCTGGACAGGCATTCCATTGGATGGACCCCCTCACCAGGCGGCCTCATCCCAGGCTGTGGCTGGTTTCCCAGCAGGATGCAGAGGTGGCAACCTGGAGGCAAAACTCAAGAGGAGCATCTGTCTGCGCTTCTCTGCCACCATTAGCGCTTTGCAAATTGGTTTTCTGTGGAAAAGTCAATTGTGGCAGTCAAAAGTCCTTGGTGGCACCTGGGATGAACCTGTTATCGAGTGCTGTCCCCAGAATGGGACAGAAGGAACAGTTGCCCTGCTTGATACCTCTTGCCTACCTCCACCAGACCTCCAGCACCATGAGGAGCCCCAGCTGGGCTTGCCCCTGCCCCAGGGGGTGCAGAGGATGCAGGGATGGAGTGACACGAAGCCCCGTCCAGGCTGCGCTTGGGGATGACGACTGGATTTACAGCTGGAAAACAACCTGGTGCACCCCAAGCACAGAGCAGGGAAGGTCCTTCTCTGGTGGCTTGGGGACTGACTCATGTCTCCAAGGTGACACTGAGCTCGGGGGTCTCTGGGAGGTGCGGGGACAGGACTCTGCACGGGAAGCACAGCGGTGGCTGCAGCGTGCGTCCTGCGTCACAGCCACGGGCTTGTGGCAAGGTGCTTGAGGAAGTTTTGCAGCAGCATTAGAAAATGTTGACATGTTTTTTGAAACAATTTCAGATCTGATATCTGTGCCAGATTGAGTTTGTAACCAGCTTTATTGTTTAAGCCTGCTGGGATTTCATCAAAGGCGTCTGCTGTTTACCCAGAACCATTTCATTGGAGAAAACAGCAAACAGACCTGCATTTCTATCTGATTTCACTTTTTCCTTTTCCTCCTGAATTTAAGTGCTTGTGAAAAGCATGGCTGATAAGGCAGAGAAATGTGGATAAATCCCGAGGACCGGCTTGGTGGAGGCTCCACCAGCTGCTCTGAGTTTATTAATAGACCGAAGGCAGTTGTGGGACCGGCTGCTGGGCTGCCCGAGCTGGTTTTGGGATCTCCATCCTGACAGGTTAGAGCTGGGTCCTGGCTTCTCAGGATGCTAAAGGACAGGCAGAGGATCTGTGCAGGGCTTTTTTACCACTTTCAGTGCGACTTCAGATTTAAGCCAATGTCTGTCGCTCCCCAGGGAGCAGCAGTGACCCAGGTGAGCGATGTGCTCCATGACACGCCAGCCCAAAGCTAATGCAGCCATGGGCAGCAGAGAAAGATGAAGGAGACACCTTCAAAAGCAGCCCAGCATAAAGCACATTAATCCTCCTCGCACCTTGCTCCCTGGGGGATGCCTGCCCGGCTCTGCTTTCTGCCCATCCCTGACCTCGGAAACGCGCTGGAGAGGAGGGTTCAGGGCTCAAAATGGGGCCCAGGAGAGTTTTACACAGAGCTGACCCAGGGGCTGTGGTCCTGGGAAGGTGGCTTTCTTCCCACAGCTGCTTCATGGGTGCTCCTTATGGTCACCCATCACCAGCATCATTTTTCTCTGAGGTTTGGCATCTTCCCCGCTTGGGAATGCTCATCCCTACCTCCTCTGACCTATGGGTCTGGGACACGATGGGCTGGGAGCTGATGAAGCACATCCCACCACCTTTCCCCATCTCCTGGCCTCCCCGGGTGCTGGTGCTCCCTGGGAGGGTTGTGCCAGTGGCACCTCACTGGTGCTCAGAGGGCTTGTCTCTTCCATCGATCACACCTGCATGGTGACAATGTAATTTTTATCTCCGGTTGTTTATTTCTCAGACAGAACTACTTGTAAATTCTGAGAAGAATATATATCCCTGTGCGTGACAGATCCAGCACACGGCGATTAATCTGCCCTCTTAAGACCTGAATGCAAAAAGTGTCCCAATGTCACTCCTGGACGGGGTGTTGAGCCCCAGGGCAGTGCTTTGGGGACATGCAGGGGCCCGGTGGCATATTGTGCCCTGGTCCAGGTGATGCTCCCCTATTTCCCTTATTACTTATTACACTCTCTATCAGTTCCGGTGGTCCCTGGCTGGTGCTCACAGCTGCCCTGGCTCTCCAGGTTCAGGCTCCAGCTCCTCTTTTTGGGAGGTTTATGCAAATAGGCAAATAGGACTTTTTTTTTTTTTCCTTTTTTTCCTTTTTTTTTTTCTTTTTTTTCTTTCTTTTTTTTTTTTTTCTTTTTTTTAATTCCTGGCTGCTGCTGCTGCTCCGCTGTGCCCCAGATAGCAGAAATGCTGAGGACAGGCGTTTTTGTCGGGTCCTGCGGCACCCGTGTCCCGGCCGGCTGAGGGGAGGAGGGATGCGGCGAGGGGATGTCCCAAGGGGAAAAGGGCAGAGAGCAGCCATCAGAGGATGAGGACAGAGGAGTGAAGGTCCTCTAATGGTCCACACTTCCATACTGTGCTAGCCAGGATGGGCACCAATGCCCAGCAAGAACAGGGCTGACCCCAGCTTGAGCATGGATATGTCCCCACCGAGGATGGGGCTGGGGGTGTCAACTGGAGCTCTGCAGCAACCCTCAGCCCCGATGGTAACACCCCCCGTGCCGTAAAGCTGCTTATTTACAACCTCCTACTCGGGAGCATCTGGGAAGCGAAGCGCGTCATTTCCAGAGAGAGCGAAATGCTGCATATTTCAGTGTCTTTTGAATTTTTTAGGTTTCCCTGAACTGTGCTAATGGGTTGGTGGTGGCGGGGGTGGGGAGGCGAGGGCCCAGCCCAGCTCCCGGCCTGCCTTGCTGCTCTGCCGCGCGGCCATGACTGCATTGCTGCTCTTAAAATATTCAGTGCTGTTGGCCACAATTTCACAGCGGGTCAAAGCGTGCGGAGCCAGCAAGAAGGAGGGAAAGTGTGACAACGAGATTAACCCCAGCCCGGCAGGTCCCCTCTGCGTTCGGCAGGCTGAGCACGATACGCTGCAGCCACCTCGTCCCAGGGGACGGGCAGCGAGGCCAGGAGGGCTGCGACACCCAAAATGCCTCCGGTCGCCCCCATCTTGTTGCTCCTGTGGCGTCACCTCCAAAATGCTGCCAAGGGAGAGTGGGATCATCCCAGGTCCCACCGGGAGGGCTGAGCATCCCCTGGGCTCCAGCATCTCCCCCAGGCAGGAGATGCTCCTCTCCTTGCTCCAAGCTGCTGCAGATGCAATGCTGGCCGCCTGGCATTGCCCTGGCCGTGCTGCTGGATGAAGGGCTGGAGATACCGCAAGGTCTTGGGGATGTTTGCTGAGAGTCCTCAGGCCTTTCCACCCTGAGACATCTTGGTTCCCAGGCCTTGCACAGCCATTAGTTAATGCTAACCATGGAGGGGCAGATTTACGATGCAAAAGAGCAGCGACTTGAGCCTACAGGGGATTGCGGATGGGGGTTTAATAATCCTGCTGTTGTCTCAGAGTTTGCTCTGCAGTTGCTGGCTTGTCTGCCTGGCTTTTTGAAAAAAAAATCTTCTGGGGCTGGAGGGAATAATTGAAGCAAAGCAAGTGATTGGTGCCACCCGTGTGAGGGGCAATGGTGGGAGGTGTCCAAGCCCCAGTGTGAAGCCCAGTGTGGATGGGGGGATGCTGCAACGGGCAGAAGAGTCCACACCAGGCTCAGTACTGGGAGATGTGTGGTGTCTGCAGGCTGGAGACCTCCAGCAACTGCTGGAGGTGGGCCATGTGCCTTGGAGCTGGGCTATGTTGCGTGGACAACTTGGGTAGAACTTGGTCTTGTGTCTTGTGTACCTTCCTTGGCTTCTCGGTCCCATGCTGTAACTTCAGAGCTCACTGGCAGTGGCACGGAGGCTCTGCAAAGCCTTTCTCATTGCATGCAAGTGTGGCATCATCTGCAGGAGGCACTGCTGCTGCTGGATGCTCTCCTGCAGTTTTAAGGATGCTATGGCTGAGCTGTTGGGGTGTCCTTGGGGGTCAGGATCAGCCCCTGGCATCCCACTGGCCTCCAGATACAAGAGGTGACTGCTGGGTTGGGTGATCTGGCAAGCAGCAATGACCCTCTTCTTTCCCAGGTGGCCACCTCCAGCCCAAGGGTGGCACTGCCTTGTCCCTGAGCACACCCACTCGCTCAGACCCGAAATCTCACTCCCCCATTGGCATCTCTGATGAGGTTGGGAGACCCACTGTGCCCTCCTCAATCTGGTCCCAGGGGTGCCCTCCTACACCCCACACTGGCGATGAGCTGGGCTCTTCTCCCTAATTCTGGTTGATCCCTACTAATGTACCAGCAGATGTTCTCATTATCCATTTAAACATATAATCCTCCCCTGAATCCCGCTAAGCTCCTGGCCTCCACGATACCTTGTGGCAGTGCGTTCCACAGGTTAATTATGCATTTTTAATTAATCACTGAGCAGAAAGTGACCCGACAATAAGGGACACGAAGCTCCAGCATCTGGGAATAGTCGGCAAACCGTCCCCAGGCAGAGCTGTGATGGTGTTGTGCTCTCCCTGAATAACAAACCCAGCTCTAAAAATTCCCAGTTTGTGGATCTGCCATGATTGGGGAATGGGATGGAGCCGTGCCCATGTGGATGGGACCCCCCAATCCCCGTGTTCCCCAGCAAACGGGGAGGAACTAGATCCCCACCAGAGCTGTCTGGGTCCTGCCTGGGAGCAATGGAGCGAGCACAGGGGGGAGGAGGAGCGAGGCAGAGAAGGGAAAATATCACATGTTGTTTTTAAAAGGCATTTTTGAGTGAATGCTGAATAGGGTTTGGGAAAATTGCCTTAAAGGCCTGTTCTCTGCAGGGACGGAGCTTTTCATGGAGCACGAGTATTTTGAAACTTAATTGCACATTTGCACGGGCTAGTGTTTTTATTTCTCTCAGGTCTCCGAGGTGGTCTTTGAAGATTGCTGTCTCTCTGTAATGGTTTTCTTTATCTCAAATAAATTCTGCACACCTGCAAGGTGGAGCTGCTTGAAAGAAATGATGTCGAAATTGGCTCTCGATTTAATAAATCTGCAAATGGAGCTTGGGATGCAGAGAGGCGGGTGGCTCCCCGCTGCCCACCTCCCCTCTCCCTTCCCCTCTCCATCAGCTCGCTTTCAGCCTCTCCACGGCCAGGGCGAGCGTGGGGCTGGGTGATGCTGGTCCAGATGCTGCCCCCTGCCAGATGCTGCCAGCACATCTAAGGGGGCTCTGGCTGAAAGCCCTGTGGGGCAGACCCTTCTAACACCCGTTACACCCAGCCACACGTTACCCCAGCACAAACCAGCCCGTGTGTCTAGAACTGATGGGAAAAGCTGCCTTCGAGAGAGTATTTAGACCCCTGCCACTCACTGGGAGTGTGCTGGGCTGTGCCCATCGGAGATGATGCTACAAGCTAAAAGCCAACTATCCCAAGGACCCGCCAATGCTGTTTGCTTTCCCGGCTTTGAGTTTGGGATTTGGAGACGTGGTTTGCTCCGGCAGCTCCTCCTGCAGCCGTCACGGCCTGCCACCAGCCATTCCTCCTGCCCCGGTAATCCCCGTCGCGGCTCACCGGGGAGTGGGAGGGGGACACGACGTGGAGCTGGCTCTCCATTTTGGAAGCAGAGGAAAGCGCCGGAGAAGCGCCTGCGGCAGAGTTGAGCGGCGCTGGCTGTACCGCTGCAGAAACAAATCCCTGGGGCAGCCAGGGCAGCATGTGCCGGGCAGCCCCCAGCTGTCAGGCAGAGAGGAATGGGCAGCCACAGGAGTACACAGACAGGTTAATGGCAGCCGTGGATGCTGCACAATTGGATTTTGCCTCCACATGTCTTAAGGAATCGGCATCTCTCCCTCGCTTAGAAATCCAACGGTCCCACTCCTCTCTCCGGGAGCCTGGGGTGACATGTCGCCTGTGGAAAGCACCCAAAAGGCCACTCAAAATGCTCCTTGCCAGGCCCCCCAGACATGGGGTTACCCACAGAGGGCACGCCACCTCCTGCACAAACCCTGGCTGCGTGTGCTCGCTCGGCTTCAGGCGAACAAGACGTCGGGTGATTTTATTGCATTGCTGGATTTTGTTCCACTCTGTTATTCACCACGATTGAATTTGCTGCCGCGGAGGCAGGAGCCGGCCCAGCCAGAGCTCCCGCGCCATCCTCACTGCTCCGGTGGGACTGTGACCTTGTCTGGGTATCTCACTTAGCCCTCGGCTGGCTAATTTGGTGCTGGCGTGGGAGCCAGGCGTTCGTCTTCCTCCCGCCGAGCATCCCGGCGCTGTCTGACTCCCTTGCGGAGCCAAATCCTCGCTCTGCTCTGCTTTTAATCGTTGACCTTGTAAATGCTTCCAGGGAAAGCATCCACTTTCCCAGCTCCCTCATCCCTTTTTCTCCCCGACTGTATCCCTCCGTCCTCATCTCCCTGAGTAGCTGTCAGGGTTTCAATGCTGTGCACATCCCTGTGGTACCCGAACCTCTGGGCAGAGCACAAACACACATCCCCGTTATGCAAACCCTCCCCGAGTTTTAGTGGCGCTCACAAGTTCACAGTGTCAGTTGGGAAACGGCACTTCACCTTTCTCCTTCCTTGCTTCTCAGCCTTATGTAAAAAACACCTCAGGTCCTCCTGAAATGGTGGTTTCTTGGCCTGTTTTCTCTCGGTGTTGGAAGCAGCCGGGGCTGTGCAGCAGTGGGGCAGCCATGGGGCTGGGGAGCATCCCGTCTCTCATTGCAAAGGGTCTTGGAGCAGCACAAACCCATACGGTGGCACCGATGCCCCGCTCCCCCCTGCCAGCACTGCAGATGGTCCAGCCCCAGGAGCAGCCTTCATCACACCCTGAGCCTTTAACAGAGACATGGAGCCATTCCCGGTGTATTAGGAAACACAGCTGGAAGCCCCATGAGCGGCCAAGGGGGCAGAGCCAGCTGGGAAAAGGCTGCTGAAGCTTCGCTCTGTCCGTATTGACAACGATGTCCTTTTTTTCCCCACCGCCTGCACCATCGCCTCTGCCCCGTGATTGAATTAGGGGGCTGTAACTCGCCTCCCTCCCGGCCCTGGTCCCCGCCGTGCCGGGCTCAGATGCTGAACTTGAGAGCCATAATTTAATAATTCTCAGGCAGACAGTGCACTCGGATAGCCGTCGGGATCTCTCACCTCCTCCCTGCCCAGCGATGCACTGATTTATGCTCCCAGGCAACAGCTGGGATTTTGCCCGGGATTCTTTCTCTGCCGGGATGCATTGCTTTTTTTCCCAAAGTGGGAAGCTCATGGGGTGAGCTGGGAGCTGCAGTCAATGCGCCTGCGTGACCCTTCGTTAAGCTGGCCCTTCGTTTGGGAGAGGGAGCAGCAATGGATGTTGGAGAAACCCCGTGTCCTTACAGCAGCAGCCGTTCTTGGGCTTCCCAGAAACAACGAGTTAAAAGTTGCAATTAGTAAAGTGCTGACGATGGGAAGGTGGGATGGGAAGCGAGCAGCACTAAATGAAACCTGAAAGGTTATTCCAATAAGCAGCAGCACAGTTTGCAGCTGTGCTCGCTTTCATGGGAGCTGGGGATGAGGGACAGGATCCAGGGAAGGGTGAGAGATGCCGGGCGGGATGAGGGACGTTGCTTGAGGATGCTCCAGGCACCAGCAATGTCTACGGCACATGGGGACTGCTCCATACCCTCACCAGAGTGACAGAATGAGAAAATTTGGCAGTGTTTTCTTTGTAATTGTCTCCAGAGGAAGCCCGGCAGAGGCCAGCAGGAGCTCAGTACTTACTGGAATGAAAAATATGGCAGGGGGATCAAAGCGGGAGGGGGCAGGCCACTGCACCCCAAGGATGCTCACACCAGCACCTGCTGCCCACCCTGCAGCACCAACAGCTCCTCCACAGGGGTCTGGACCCCCTCCCCGTTTGCGTGGGGAGGGTTTTGGGGAGCAATGTGAGATGTGCTGCTTTTGGCAGCTTTGGCTTTTGGCTGTAGGGTGGAGAGTTGGGGGCTGCCGGGGTGGGAGAGGAGCTGCGCTGGGTTGAGGTTCCCAGGAAAGGTGTTTCTCTTCCAGCTGAGCAGGCAGGAACCTGGGCAGGCAGAGGCAGCCAGTGGTGACCTCTCCCTGCCAGACGTAGCTGTTTCAGCTCTCCACTGGTGTGACACCATGGTGCTATTATTAGACTCCAATAGGTCTCTGTGGGTAGCTGTGAACTGGATGCCTCCAGTAGCTCAGTAGATACCAGGGCAGAGCAGGATCTGCTGGTATTGGTAGGGACAGAGGACCCAGTCAGCTCAGAGGGGTTGTGGGTGGCATTGAGGGGTGCCCAGAGGTCCCCAAGCATGGGAGCATGGGGAGGTGTGCACCACAGCTTGGGCTGCAGCAGCAAAAGGAATTAGTTGTCTAACAAGAGGTTTGGCTGATGAGGATGCTCAGGTGGCTGGGAGAGCTGCTACCCCAGCAGAGATGCAATACACAGGCTTTGCATGAAGCTGCACCTAAAATCCACATCTGAATTTCACAGCATCATTCTGAAATGGAAATGCAATGTCCCCATCACCACCATCCTTGTCAGGAGTCATGGGGGAAGGACAGTGGGGCTGCAGCCCCACTGGGATACCCCATCCCATGCCAGAGGAGGGCTGGGGCTGTGGAGACATGGTGTCTCTCTGCTCCCACCCTCTCCCCAGCCTGGTTTCCAAGCAGGAATGTTTAAATGCCTTTTATGTTGTGACTCAAATGATGAAAGGCCCGAAAATGGGACTAACAAAGACGAGTTGTACTTCAGAATAAAAAACCCATGAAAGCAGCAGATGCTGTCATAGAAATAAATTGTATCAACAGCGATCAGATGGGAAGTGAAAAGTCAGAATGGAGTTGCTCCCTCTTTCCCGTTTCCAGAGAAAATGTCTGTGTCCATGAATTTAGCCAGAATCAGGCAGGATGAAAGGCTTTGTCTGACAAGGCATTTCAAAGCATCTGGGAGCCTCCAGAGAAGATGCGGCCACTTGGACAGGCAAATGGAGCCCCTCATTTTTAATGAGTGTTTCAGTTGCCTTCCTTTATCCTTCTGCCAAGATCTTCCTTTTTCTTTTTTTTTTTTTCCCTTTTTCCCCTTCCCCTAAACCCCCTGATTCCTGCTGTTTGTGATTCGTTTTAACTTTGCAAAACGTGCACTTAAGCAACACGACGTGAGGAAGTCGAGGATGAAACATCCCTGTCACTCCATCCAGCCTGACCTGTTGCTTCTTGTCGTAAATATCTTCCTGCTGCTGTGCCTGCAACCAGCACCCTGGCACCAGCACCCTGGCATCGGCATGGCCACAGACCCCTGACGGTGCTGAGAAGAGCAGCAGGGCCAGGGAAGAGCAGCTGCCCCCTGGCCCCAGCCACCCCCAGCTCCTTTCATAGACTCATAGGATCATATGGGGACCTCCAAAGGCCATCTAGTCCAACCCCCCCCGCAGTCAGCAGGGACACCCCCAACTAGACCAGGTTGCCCTGGGCCTCATTGAGCCTCACCTTGAATGTCTCCAGGGAAGGGGCCTCTACCACCTCCCTGGGCAACCTCTTCCAGTGCTCCACCACCCTCATTGGAAAGAACTTATTCCTAATCCCCAATCTAAATCTGCTTGTCTTCACTTTAAACCCATTGCTCCTCATCCTGTCACAGCTGCTGTGAGATTCACCTCAATTTCCATACACCCTCTTCGGTCTGTGAACGGGCCTTTCCTGGCCCTCCACTCATCAAAAATATCATCATCTTTCCTCACCAGTTACAAACCACCCAAATCATCCACCCGGTTTGGGACCAGAGGCCACATCCTCCTCCCTGTGCCTGGGTGCAGAGCAGGTACCACTTATCAGCATCTTTCTGCATCTCCTGTTCCTTTCCCAGTCCCTGCAACAATTTACCATCTCCCGGGCTTCCCTTTCCACTGCAGCTGGATCGCATGCGGGCTATAATTAATAGAAATTAGACTGTCGAGACCTTGCAGCCCCCATCCCGTAATTACTTGGCCTTGCTGTGTTCGAGGCACAGAGATCTGCAGTGAGCTCGCAAGCCACCGGTGATGGCAACGCGTCCTGTTAACAAGCTATTTTTATTAAGCTTTGCGCTGGGGGGATGTGCAGCATCTCCACAAAGTCCATTCCCAGGGGGATGTGCCAAGGGGGGGAATATTTTGGGACAAAGTGCCAGCATTGGAGCCAGACAAAGCAGGTTATTAGCAAAGTGCCATGTCCCGACCACATTCATCGCTCACACATTAATTCCCGGCCCCCTCAGCGCTCCAGCCGCCCAGCCGTACAGATTTCGGGGGTTTGGCAAAGCGCTGATGCTTGGCGAGTCATGACACATCCCCCCCAGTCCTCAGCTCCCCCAAAACCCACCGCTCCCTGAGAACCATGCAGGAGCATAACGATGTCCGACATCTTACTGGGCACACGGCATCTCCCCACCGGCTCATTAAACCTCCTAATGGCCCCTGTGCGAGGAGCGGGTCGGTCCCGGATGATGATGGGGATGATGGGCAGAGGAGAGGCACAGAGCAGCTATTCATACGGCTCTGCTTTTATCAGTTTTTGTCACTTTAATACTGTGCTTTTCGTCAGCCGGTAAAAAGTTCAGTGCAAAGCACACAGGAGAGGTCTCTGAAAGGCAGCCGTGCTCACGACCCAGCGTGCTGGCACACGTCTCCACCGGGAACGGGGCTTTGCCGGCAGCCACGATGCTCGCCCAGCTCCACAGGGATGTTCACTTGGAGGGCTTGTAGCATCCACCCCAAAGAGGAGACCGAGGGCTTGGGGAAAGGTACTGCTCCCCATTTTGGGAGACCCAAGCTACGGGCTGGGTTCCAAATGACACCACCACTTTTTTTTTTTTTTTGCCAGGGGGTGGGGGGAAGAGGGAAGAAAATGTGCCAGAGCCCTCAGCTTTGATGCCTGCCCATCAGTCTCCTTCCCCCCTGCTGCAGGCACAATGATGTGCCGCTGAATGGGGAAGAAGGTACATGACAGGCTCCAATTTGCCCTCTTCTCCACCAAACGCAAGGACATCCAGTAAATCTGAAATGCAGAAAGACTGAAAAGGGATGAAAGGGAACCTACACGGTACGGCACGTAATTGGCTTGTGGATCTCAGTGGCACAGAACACTGCTGGGGTCGGGACCTCAGCAGGATTACACATTTATAGAGCTAATGCTCTCCCTATCAGCCATGCCAGCATAAAAACACTGTGGAAGAGCCACTCGCCTCCCTTTTCCAGGCCGCCATCCACTCCCTGCTCCATCCAGGTAAAGGTCCATCCAGCACATCCCTGGTTCCCTGCAGCCTCCAGTTCTTGCATCTCCTGCAGATGTGGGCTGGATGGTGGGGCAGCCGAGCATGCACAGAGAGCTCAGGCGGCTGTCACTTTGCTCTTCCATCTCACATTTGCTCTGTTCTGGCTGTATTTCTGATCCTAGAGAAAGCTCTCCGTAGGTCCTAGCCAGCTGCTGGCAGGGAAATGAGCTGGTGAATCTGCTTTCCCTACACATTTGATAGCGGTCTGGCTGGTGCTCGTCTGGGGTGGGTTTTGTCTTATCGTTTCATCTGCAATTGTTTTGCTGTAAAGCACCTCAGAGGGTTCGCTAGCTTTTTTACAAAGGACACCCGTCCTTATTACTACTGTGAATGAACTACTTTGCATTTCTGTGAATGGGAAGGAAAACTTGTCACCTCAGGACATAAAGGGAGTGGAAGTATCTGATGATCCCCTGAGAAGCTTCAGACAATCCACTAAGCTTAAGTCATCCTCCTGTTTTTCTCTCTCCTCCGGGGCAATTGGAATTATTAGTCCCTTCTCAAGGACCTCAAGATGCCTCTATCCTTTGCCAATTCCCATTCTGGATTCACTGCAGGTTGCTGGCACGTCTTGCTGGAGCTCCATCCTGTGCTGGAGACTAGTGAAGCCCCTGGCTGTGTCTGAAATACTGCAGTATCTATGCACATCATGCTTAGGAAGTCCCCTGGGCCTCGCTGTCCTCTCCCAAAGGAGCAGGAGCATCTTGGTGTCCATTAACAGCTCCAGCCACAGCAAGTCCCAAGGACTTAACTCATCCATCTGTGAAACCAGACATGCTGTTTCCCTCTGACATGTCTTGGCTCTGGGAAGGTTCCATGGACTTTTGAGATGCTGGTCCATCACGTGTGATGGGGGGGACAGCAGGGAATATTAAACCCCACAACAGCAGGCAAAAGAGAGTCAGGAAAAGAAGGTGATTTCTTCTCCCTGATATCCAGGGACAGGACACATGGGAATGATTCAAAGTCGCACCAGGAGATGTTTAGACTGGACATTAGGAAGCATTTCTTTACCTTGGAACAGGGTTCCTAGAGAGGTGATCAATGCCCCAAACCTGTTGGTATTTGAGATGCACGTGGACAATGCTTTAATAACATGCTTTAACTTTTGGTCAGCCCTGAAGTGGTCAGGCAGTTGGACTAGATGATCATTGTAGTTTCCTTCCAATGGAAATTCTACTATACTATTCGAGTGCCCTTCTCTGGAGATTTTCAAGACCTGCCTGGATGCAGTCCTGAGCAATGCACTATAGGAATCCTGCTTTGGCAGGGGAGTTGGACTAGATGACCTCTAGAAGGTCCTTTCCAACTCCAACAATTCCGTGATTCCATGATCCGATCCTATCCTATCCTATAGATCTGCCCCATGCAAGCAGCAGCCCAGCCTCTGCTTTTAGATATTCTTCTCCCAAAAGCTGGCTTTTAGGCTCTTCACCGAGGCCCCAGCTGTAACTCCAAGGGCATCACTGCAGTGGAAGGCGTGCTGCAAACTGGGGCTAAGCAGAGCAGATTACACGGGAAAAACACCCTCTGCACTCCCTCAGTTTCCACATAGGTTAGTCCTGAAACAAGCATTTAAATTAAACAAGTTTTGAGAGCCGAGTTTCCAATCCCACAGCCACTTCCACCATTGGCCTCCTTTTTTATTTCTCCTTCCCTTTAACTCGAGCAGCGGGAAGAGGAGATGCAGACAAAGAAAGGAGTGCTAATTAAACAGGGAGTTCCACATTAGGGTACAAATCCTCTGGACCAGCAAAACCCCTGCCACGTTCTGTATTTATTTTTTATTTTTTCAATACAATTGCAATTTCCAGTGGTGCCTCCAGCACCGGGAGAGGGTTCAGGGGCTGCTCTTGGAGAGGATTAGTGCGCTGGAAGCATTATTACTTTCCTTCGCTGTGAATTCAGGAGTGATTCCCTGATGGCTGCACTCTATATAGAAGTGAATCGGTGCTAATTTGTTTTTGAGGATCACACATCCACCAACATGTGAAAGACAATCCTGCATCTTGATGTATATTTTGAGTTGGTGCTACAGCAAACAACGGAAAATAAGCAAGCAAAGGAAGCCAGACCTCCTTTGCCCAGAAAGCCAGAGCTGGAAAAGAATGGACTTTAATATATTTATTTAAATTTTTTTTGGCTTGTGTGAGTTGGTTCTGCATCTTTCCAGGATTGTTTTGAGTTTTGGCTGTGCTGCCCGGGGCGAGGGGCAGCAGGGGCATGGGCATCCCTCGCACAGAAAGCCTCAGGGACGCCATATCGGATGGGATGTCAGAGAGGCTGAGCATAAAAGGCTCCCTTTTTTTTTTTTTTTTTGTTTTCCTTTTAAATCATCATTGAGTTTAACTGCAAGAGAGGAATAAATTAGCTAATTGAATCTGTAACAACAGAGGGGCCGGGCACCTGGCAGAAGAGCAGCTGCCCTGCCACCCATCTCTGCTCCTCTCTCTTTATTTGTGTGATTCAGAGGGACATGGTCCATGGGGAGATATCAGAGCTGGCTGTAATGGAAGACAAAGCTATTGTTTCAAACAGAGTTATTGATTTTTACATTATTACACTATGAAATTTATGGTCTGGTTTCAAACTGCAATAGGAGTTAATGACCACCATCCAGAAACTTCCAGGTGACCTTGGCCTTGACTTTGGTGGAGGAAGGTGAGTAGCTCCTGATACCGGGTCGGCAAATGCAAAATGAACTTGTAGCACCCTAAAGGACCTGATTTTGGGATGCTGCTGACCCCAGGTCTCTGTTCTGAGCTTTAAACTTCATGCTGGTTGACAGCAGCAATGGAGGGGGTGAAACTGGACCTTCTCAACCTCAGGCAAAAGCCACTTCTGCTGCTAAGCAACATTTTGCTCCTCTTGAAGCATCATGATGTCCTCAGAGCTCCTGAGCATGGTTCTCCATCCTCAACCGGCCACCCAGCACAGTCTGGCTGACCAAGGGTTTGCTCCAGTCGGTCACAGCTGGAGAAGGGCAAACCAGGGGTCTCCAGCATGGCTGTGGAGAACCAGGAGGGATGGCAACAGAGCCCAGAGCAAGAGAAACCCCATAAAAGGGGAGAGGAATGGGCAGTGCCTGCAAAGGGCATGGCCCATTCCCCGTGTTGGCTGGCTCTCCCATCCCAGCCACATGAGGAGGATTTGCTTTTTAATGTCGGGGCTATCAAAGTGGGGTCAGGGTAACCAGGAGGAGGTATATACCAGTTACCAGTTACCACACAAGATACCAGTGACACAGAAGGGTTTGTAGGGGCTACAGCACTCTCAAGTCTAAAGCCTTTTCCTGGATTTTCTTTAAAAGGTACCTCCCGATGCATTTTTTGGCACCAGCCTCTTCCCAAAGCTTTCCTTAGCAATATTCTTTCCAAATTTCCTTGTATGCTTCTTCCTCTGGGAAATGTCTTTCCCTTTGCCAGTGAAGGAAGGTAATTTCCAGCTGCTGGAGAAGGATTTTTTTTCTTGTAGTACCTTCTCCCTGGAACATTCCTGATGCTGCACCCTGAGCTTGAGTCGTGTGAAGCCAGTAGCCTCCAAGCTCATCTTCTGCCTCGGAGGTCATAATTGCCATTAAATCACAGCTTGCCTAACCAAATTATGCAAAACCGAAATTATCTCCAATGATTTTTATGTTGCTGAAATGTTCCAGAACTGCCGGGGTGATGACTGGGGGATTGGGAGCAGCTGTCACTCCATCAGAAACCATAACTCCAAACAGCTGGGATCTGTCAGTTATTTATGACACCGGTCGCAAAAAAAAAAAAAAATAAAAAAAAAAAAAAATTATGAAGGTAGATGGGTGGTTGCTGCCTCTCTGGCTGAAAGGCAGCTCATGAAGAAGGCAAAGCCCCATGCCATGTCATGGTGCTGGGAGCTGCAGACAATGCTGCAGGGAGTGAACCCAGCGAGGATGCTCCTGCTACTGCAGGACCTCGGGGCAGCACCTAAAGGGCTTTGCAGAGAGGCTGAAAGCAAGCTGCTGCTCGCCAGGGAATTTAGTCTTTGTGACAGTCAGGATGCTTTTGTTTATTTTACCCTCTGAGTTGCAAAAAATAGAGGGGAGGAAAAAAACCCACAACCAAACAACCCCCGCAGCTACTAAGCAGAGGTCTGACACCGCTTTGTCCAACTCTCCCAGATCTGAAGTTTCACTCGTGGCTCGCACCCAGTTGCTGTCACTGCTCCGGCCTTGCCTTTCATTGTCCTTCACTTGGCAGGTGAAATTGTGAGCATTTGAAGCTTCTTTTTCTCCCCAAACGACAGTTTTTCTCTGTGGTGGTGCAAACATCCCGTTTCCGAGTCAGTTCCCAAGTTTTTAAAGTATATTTCCCCCCTGGGGACCGTAGTCGTGTCTTTGTGCCCCAGTTCACTCGGGGTGGATTTAGAAAGCATCCTTTGATAGATCCAGGGTGTGAACGGGGCAGGAAAGTCTCTCTCTGGAGCTCATTGAGAGCGACGTGGTGGTGTTACACCAGGTGTGAATTTGGCCTCAGAAGAGGGTGAGTGATGAGTAAGCTTATGCCTTTTTGATAATCTCAGCTGCGAGCAGAAGCCAGATGCTTTGTCCCCACTTGTAGCTCACTCTGGTTAAGTATTATTATTTATATTATGTAGTAGCTATACATAGTGTTTTATGGCAGTAAAGATACATAAATCAGCAAGCAGAAGACGAGGGCTTTGCTCTAAAGAGCTTATAAATCTAACAGCTTGAGCAGCACCGGTAATGGACACAGTAAGCAGGCAGTCAAGTTGCATGTAGACATGAGCAAAGATGGGTCTCAGAAAGCAGATGGCGATTTAGGAGAGATTTGAAAGGGAAGCAACCTGCTCCATCCTTGAGACCAGATCCTGCCGGAGAATTAGGCAGGCCATGACCCATATAGCTTGTCCGGGTGGAGAGGGAAAAGCATCCATCTGAGAAAAGCAGCTCGCAAAGAGGGAATGGGCAGGGGGTGGCGAGAGCTTGTGGGGGGGCCACTTTTTGGGGGGCCCTGTAGGTGCATCCCCCTGGGGCTGAAGCATCTCTTGTCTGAAATGTTTTCTTCCCCTTGAGCCTGAGACTCCTAATGAAAATAAGTGGCATTACGTCTTCCTAAATCAACCAAGGCCCTGCCTGGCTCAGAGATAACAGTAAAGCTTTAAAAGCCTTAAAATGCAAGAAAACTGCCGGTGCAGGTACACCCTGCTCTCTCTGGATGGAGCAGTGCCTTGGGGACAGGCTGCTCACAGAGCAGAGCCGAGGCCAGTGTCCCTGCTGTGGTGGCAGAGAAGTTCTCCAGTCCTTCCAACCTTCCCTGCCCTGAGCCTGGGTATCAAACTGGCTTTTTTTTTTTTTTTTTTTTTAATTATAATTTCTTCCTGTGCTGGCACCGGCCCGGGAGGAACCTGGTCTGGGCTGGAGAGAGATGTGCTGTGTCTGGCCGAGCACGCTGGCTCCGGGTGTCTGCATTCTTCTGGCCGCTTTCAGCTCCTGCACAAATTGAGGCTTCACGCTAAATGCATTACGCTGTATAACAATTAATCCCGTGCTACATATAGAAAGTCCTTACTCATCAATAATGCATGCGGGAGGAGTGATTTTCACTCTCAGTAATAAGGCTAAGACAATGGAAACAAGCAGGTAATGGAGAACATTTATAATGATGTTAATCTAATAATGAGTCTAATGCTGTTAAAAGTAAGACTGCAAACTGGACGCATCCAAAGATAAATTATTTCAAGCATTCATTAACTGATGCCTAATTAATGCCCAATTAGAGAGATGCTACATGGGAAATGGTTTGGACAGTCAGACGAATTCATTCCAATCACTGAAACCTCAGTCAAAAGCAGGAGGTGGCAGAAGGACATGGCCAACAGAAGCTGGGGTGACACAGGGCATCAGTGGGAGAAAGCCAGGAGATAAACACCCCTTTGCTGGTTTTATCCATGTCAGCAGGGCTTTGTTTTTATCCACCTCACCAGCAGGTTTTTGCTGATTTTTCTGCGCTGCTTTTGAAGCTCTCCCTCCCTGGTGAGCTCCCACACACCTGCTGGTGACCCTCCATCTGCCTCACAACAAGATGAAGTCAAAAGGGCTGCATCAGGAATAGCGAGTTCAATGAGTTAAGCAAGGTCTAACTCTCAGGGTACCAGGCCAGGACCTTGTGGGAAGCTCACAAAGGTGCTTTCCAGCCTGGGAAGTGCCATGATGACATCCAAGTGCTCCAGGCTGTCTTGTCCCAGTGGGGCTCAGCTGCTGGCCATCGCAGTGCTGGTGTCACCAGCCTCAGGAGCTTCATGGCTCCATGACCACAGCCTGTTTCATTCCCAGATCTAAACTGTGACCAAGCTCAGGGCACTCCAGGAGAATCTTCTTACAACACTAGGTAATTGGCTGGTTTTCTGGCTTTGGAGGGAAAGCATCCTTGATGAGACTGTGTGTCCACAGTGCATGCACTGGGGGGTCCATAGGTTCCTTCTTTCCAAGTCCTGCCCACCTAATTGTTATTTTTTCTAAGCATTCATCCTTCTGTTTGACCATTCTCCTTACCCCCAAATTGCAGCCCATAGGTAGAAACACCTCCCTGGCTTTTCTTCCTACCCTCTTACTCTGGGAAAGCTGAGAATCAGGAAGACCCCAGACTATCCCCACTGCCATCCACGACAGTGGGAGTCATGTCTCCCTCTCTGAAGGAATTCCAGCCATGAACTCACAAACGCCCGTTGATTAAAGAGATGGACTCCGTCCCCTCTGACCTTTCCCTCCGGAGTTATCCCTGCAGGCAGGGAGCCATTAAACCCCATTGCTCCCTTTCGGCAGGAGCCTCTACCTTGGCCATGCTCCAGGGAGACCCAGGCTGCCTTTGTCCATCGCCACGTGTTGCTAACAGCCGCCTGTCATCACCCCTCTCTATACGTGAACGTGTATGCTCCCAGATCCCTGCCCGCCTCCACCTCCCGTCAGTAATCCCGTTAGCCTGGCGACTGTCGTGTCATGGAAGAGCGCATAAAACTGTTGTTGGGAAGCAATATGTAATCTGGGAGATGGTTTATTGATTCAGACCCTTGTGATTTGGTATTTGCAATAACAGACTCTGCATGTGGGAGATCGTCACAGCCCCTGTGCCCGGCAGGATTTTCCTTATAAACATAAGACCTACAGAAGGTTTTGTACTTTAGTGTCACCGAGGTATGACGGGGAACGTGATGCCGTGCCACCTTGGCCAAGCACATCCACGGGTGAAAAACCCAGCAGAATGCATCTGCAAACCTAGCTTTATCTTCACCGTCGTTATCTGGCACTCGGATAATGACAATCTCCTCAGGATTCCGCTGTTTCCCGGGCTGCGCTCGCAGGACGAACTGCAGCGAGGGCTCCCACGTTGGCAGGGAGCACTTGGTCGTCAGTGCTGGCACGATGCTCCCACCAGCACAGCCCCTCGCACGTCGCCAAGGCACGACAGCAAAGCCAAAATGGCACAGCGGTGATTTGGAGAAACGTTCCTTTTCCTACACAGCCGTAGGAGTTGTCGCAAATTAAACGTTCCTGACTTGCAGCCCCTTTTTGGCAACGGCACAGGAATGAGACATCCCTCCTGGTAGCCAATGCTTCATTTCTGAAGGGCAGTGCCTGGAAGAAATACCCCCCCGCCACACACACACACACACACACTTCTCATCGCAGCCAAACCTTGGTCCAACGCTTTGGCTAGCGATGCTATGTTATTTTTTTATTAGCAGCCCAGTCAGAGATGACTGCCTCTTACTGAGAGCCTGAAGAACCCAGTTTATCTAAAAATGTGACAGCTTTGAGCAACCTGCTCTAGTGGGAGGTGTCCCTGACCATGGCAGGGGGGTTGGAACTCGATCATTTTTAAGGTCCCTTCCAACTCTAACCATTCTATGATTCTAACATGGCATTGAATGGCTGGGTCCAGATGGATGGGTCACTTGCTGTTAACTATACAGTAATAGATCTCACACCAGGCAAAAGTCAACGGTAACCACAGAGTTCTATTTCAAACACAATTAACAAGAAAACAGTGAGGGATTTTTTTTTTTTTTTGTCTCCTACTTGCATTCAGCTGAAGGTGCTGAAAAGAGGGACTGTAAAAGCCCAAGGGGTCCAGGCTCATGGACTAGCTGGTGATAACGACATGGAGTAATTAGAAATGAACTCCACTTCCACTCTCGTTTTTCAGATTATTACAAGCTGAGTGCAAGGCGAGGACTCGTTGGCAGGATGGCACCGGCAGCTGCACGCTGCTCCGATTTTACTCCTTTCCCCTCTAAAGTCCAGAGGCAGAATTCATTAGACATGAGCAAATTTTGCGTGTAAGAGGAAAAAGCCAAATCTGGGAGGAAAACCTGAATGAGAAATGACAAGTCTGGTGCAACGAGTCTGAAAAGCCACTTGGCGTAGAAGGAATAGCCTGAAAGCAAGCCTGGTGCGAGGAGTGGGAGCGAGACGGGAACGGGGCGGTGAAACCGGCACTCTGCGAGCTGAGCAGAGGGAGGGGATGATTATTGCCTTGCTCACCGCTTCTTCTCCGCAGTGAGAAAGCCCCGGTCACAAGCACATGCTGTAGCATTAGAGGATGCAATATGCTTTGCCACAGGACATCCATTTAAAAATATGTCTGAGCATCCCACTTCCAAGCGGAATTCTCAGCTCAGCCTTTTCCGCCAACTGCCAACAACATATTTCCCTGCAAATCCCTTGGTTTTTTCCAGGGTGGATGGTAGTGTCTAACAACTGTAGTAAAAGGAGGTGGCAGGGCTGGGGGAGCTGGGGGTGCCGTGCAGATGCGCCGCTCATGTGTAATTTTAGGTGATTCCCCTGGGAATCGCTAAAGCTTTTCCTCTGCGATACGTAAGCACGGGCCATTTAAGGAGATGCGTTACGGGAGGGGTGGACGCCTCCAAAGACTCCTCCTGTTTGCTCTCACACATTTCTACAACTGCCTTTCCTTTCCCCCCCCCCAACCGTGCTGCCTGCCTGCAGGCAAGGAAGGGGCTTTGCTGAAATTCCCCCTGAGAAAGTTTCTCCTGCCTGTTGCGGGCAGGGCGAGGAGGCAGGGAGTACTCCATGCATCCCGTTTGAACTACCGTGGGTGACGAGCCCACTCATCCCAGCTGCAGTTGTTTCCGTGGGTAATTCATGAGCTGAGTTAAATTGGGGGCACGTTGTTTTGGGTTTTTTTGACCTGGAATAGTCCCCACAGCAGCCATGGGTGGGCAAGGCAGGGGGAAGTACCCGAGACCCCGCTGATGCCGCTCTCCCCTCTTTCTGCACAGGGGGGTTTGCAGAGCTGCTGCTGGTGCTGCTGGGGCTGAAGGTGCCCGGCGCCCTGGGCTGCCCCACCGACTGCGTCTGCTATCCCTCCCCGATGACCGTCAGCTGCCAGGCTCACAACTTTGTCACCATCCCCGAGGGCATCCCCGAGGACAGCGAGAGGATCTTCCTCCAGAACAACCAGATCACTTTGCTGCTGCGGGGCCACTTCAGCCCCTCCATGGTCACCCTCTGGATCTACTCAAACAACATCACCTTCATCGACCCCAACACCTTCGATGGGTTTGTCAACCTGGAGGAGCTGGACCTGGGGGACAACCGCTACTTAAGGGCTTTAGCTGCAGACACTTTCCAAGGGCTGGTGAAACTCCATGCCTTGTATCTGTACAAGTGTGGGCTGAGCTCCCTCCCCAGCGGGATATTCGGTGGCCTCCACAATCTGCAATACCTTTACCTGCAAGACAACCACATCGAGTTCCTTCAGGATGATATTTTTGTTGACTTGGTTAACCTCAGCCATCTTTTTCTCCATGGAAACAAGCTCTGGAGCCTCCATCAGAACACGTTCAGGGGACTAATAAACCTGGATCGGTTGCTCATCCATCAAAATCAGCTGCAGTGGATTCACAGGCGGGCTTTTCACGACCTCCGAAGATTGACCACCCTTTTCCTGTTCAATAACAGCCTCTCGGAGCTGCAGGGGGACTGCTTGGCCCACCTGGGAGCCCTGGAGTTTCTCAGGCTGAACGGGAACCCGTGGAGCTGCGACTGCAAAGCCCGTTCACTCTGGGAATGGCTGCACAGGTTCCGTGGCTCCAGCTCCAGCGTCATCTGTGAGTCCCCCGAGCTGATGCACGGCAAGGACCTCAAGGTGCTAAGAGCAGAAGACTTTAGGAACTGTTCGGGGTCTGAGTCGCTCCACCAGATTAAAACACATACTTTCTCCACAGCGGACAGAGGAGCCTCCAAAACCCACCACCCTCATCACTCCTCCAAGGAGAAAGGGAAGGCTGAGAACAGTTTGCACAGCAGCCAGCCTGCCGGCCCCCCTGGCTCCCGGCCGGGCTACCGCAAGCCCGGCAAGAACTGCACCAGCCACAAAAGCCGTAACCGGACCTCCAAACCGGTGTCCTTGGGGCCACGGAAAAACGGGCAGGAGGTTCCAGACTATGTGCCTGATTATCAGCACAAATTCAGTTTCGGGGCGATGCCAACGCTCTCCCCCAAACGCAAGGGTAAGTGTACCCGGCGGACCCCCATCCGCCCCCCCAGTGGGGTCCAGCAGGCAGCCGGCTGCCCGGGGCTCAGGGCATCGCTCCTGGTTTTTATGGTGGTGTTAGCGGCTGTCATCCGCTGAGCCCCCCACCCCGGCTGCGGACGGAGCCGATCTGTACTGCCACCAATCTACAAAGGACCAGAGTTTCTTTTCTTCTTCTTCTTTTTTGTATGTGGCGAGCGTTGGCCTGGCGAAGGGAGGAACGTTGTCTCGGCTTCTGAGGGTCTCTCCCTGCCCGGCCGGGCTGCCAAGGCGGACTGTGCCGAATGCAGCGGGAGCGGATTAAAAGGCATTATCACACCTTGTCACAAACAGCCTGACCGAGCACCTACCAACAACAAAAAAAAGCCAACCTTACAAAAAACCCCAGATAACAGGGACTGGTAGCCAATTCCTCAGTGACAACAACCGGACAAATGGACTGTATCCATGCTCTTGTGAAATCCCATTCATTTGAGAGCGCTCTGAATGACCCCTCCAATTATCGAAAGGAACATAATTGCTGTAAAAAAAAACCCAACAAAACGATCACCAATTAAGCCTACACTGTTTCTCTGAAAGTGAGTGCAAGGACACTGATAACGATGTAATAAGGACATTGGTTCTCCCACGTTTTAGCCCCTTTGGCTCCAAACCCAGAGGCCAAAGTTGGCTGGGAATCTCTTGGAAGACAATCTTAAACTCCTGAATATCTCAGGCATTACAGCAGAACAGGGCTTGCCTGCTGGGCTTGGAGTAGCCATCAACCAAAGGAAAGACTTGATTAGAGGTGGAATTAAACAAAAAAAAACCCCAACAAACCCCAACATTTAAAGAAATGAGGTACCCGCAGGAGGTGCGGGTTTTTTGTAACCATGTTCACACATCTGAAAAAAACCCCAAACCAACAAATACACAGGCTCCCACCTTCCCCTCAATTATCCATATGTATGTCGTATAATGTTTATAAACTATATGGAAACTATATCTTCAGAACTAAGGATTGTATCGTTGAATTTATAGCAGACCAGTATATGATTTTTTTTGTTTGTTTTTCTCAAGAAAACCAACCGGCAGCAGTGCCTACAGATGCTGAAAGCCATCGGGCGGGCTCAGTACGCGCGGGGGAACCACAGCGGACCAATGTTCTCAGCAATTCAGAGCACTAAACTTTGGGAAGGGTGGGGAGGGGGGATGGTTGTATGCCATGCAGCAAAGTCCGTACCCAGAGAGCCAAAAACTCACCCTTAAGTCCTAATTTGTAACCGGAGGGGAGAGAGAGATAGAGAGATTAATTAGTCCAAATCAATAGAGCCATAGAGCTCTGTCTCCGGAGAGCGCTGCGAAGCCCCAGGGAGGAAAGGGGCTTTTTGGGGGCTGGAGGCAGAGAGGGGCTTTCCCAGCCGTGTCAGTGGTGTGAGGACCTTTATAGCTGGACTAAGGTTTTCACCGGGGCAGTAAGGAGCAGTTCCCAGGCTGCAGACGGTCCTGACAGCGTCAGGAGAGGTTTTTGTTTCTTAAAAGGAACTGGCTGCGTCACGGGAAGAGTCAGAGAAGGGGGAAACTACAGCTCGTAGGGGACTGACGAGAAGTGCAGTGCCCAGGGTTCCTGGTCCGCCACAGGAGAGAAAAATAAGTGGTCCAAGACAGCTGTACAAAGGGGGTTGTGGCTAGTTGGAGGAGAGGGAGCAGATCTGCTTGTTCCCCTCGTCCCAAAATTAAACCCCGCGGTGGAGGGATGCGTTTGCTGGTCGGGGGCATGGGGGAGCCGGCAGCATCACCGGTAGGAGCCCACGGGCTCAGGGAGGTGCTGCCCACATCCTGTAGTTGGTGCGAATTCCTTGTCAGCGTGGATCTGTGAGACCAAACAGACACTGAAGTTAATGAAACAAGGGAAATAAAAGTGATCTTGGACAAGAAAAGGCTGCTGTTCATTTCATAACGATACCCCAGCGGCGGTGGCACGTTTCGAGCCTGTGGCTCATGTGTGGGGCTGGAAAGCCCAAAGGCAACGTGTCGACACACCACAAGCTTCAGGAAGAACAGGCCAGCTTGGGAAATCTGCTCTCCCAACTGCTTTGGGGATGGGGAGAGGGTATTTACACAGTGGTAGATCCCCCGGAGGTATCTGGAAATGAAAAGGGAAACTCCCAAGCAAAAAAAAAAGGAAGAAAAATTCCTCGATGCATTTATTTTTAAGAGTAGTTGGGCTCCAGGAGCAGGCAGCTGGGGGGACGGAGTGTTTGGATGCTTCGCTTTAAAATAGCCTTCTTGGGGAATAGCCAGAGTAACTCTGGGAGGAGAGAGGAAGAGGTTACTTCACCAAGCCCTCTCCCTTTCAGCTCCTACCCAAACTTTTCTGTCTACAGGGCTCTAAAGCTTCACTAAAGGGATGTCCAATGCAGCCAGAACAAATAATCCGTGATCTGAAATAGCTCCCTCACGTCCTACTCTCTATAACCAATAGCAACTGAATGAGTCTGGCACTGTCCCTTAGAAGTGGAGAATGTTGTTATGTTGGTTATTTCATTTCATACTTTGGAAATCAAAGCTCTCAGTGGGAGAATGAAGAAGAGAAGCACTTTATTAATTTTTTTTAAGTCTGTGTGTAACTCCTGTAATATAGGAGTGAAATGTCAGCGCAAGAGATGCTAATGTTTTATAAATGATTTGGGTGCAGCAGGCACGATGGATAGTCTTTGAGATGAATTATATTAGAACAGACTATGCCTGGCTCAAGCCCATAATTGTATTTTTAGTATCTTTTCCTTTAACATGTAGGAAAAATAAAGGCAACTCCATGGTGTATTACAAGCCTTGTCAATCAAGCGCTCTAATGCTACTGTTTAAAAACCAGAAGGGAGACATGATACTCTGCTAAATAGGAGGTGTCACCTGACATGGACTGTGGGTTTCTGATGTTCCTCCCTCCCCCTTAGCTGCTGTCCCTCCCTGCACTCATCCTTCCTCCACGACCACAGCTCTTTGAGGATAAACTAAATTTTTATGGCATGCTCTGACACTTAGCCTCAGTAACTAACTCCCCATCTACATGGTGCAGCTCTGCCACGGCCCCTGGTTCACTCTCGTGTGGTTTTTCCCCAATCCCTTCATACAGCATGTCTTCATGCATTTTGAATGTTGCTCTGAGGGCTGGCGTAAATCCCCTCTTCTCTGAAGGTGCACTCCCCACAACCTCAAAGCACACATCTCTCCAGTAGAGCAGACACAGGTATAGCCACGACTTGCCAGAGAGAGTCTGGCTCAGGCTGGAGAGAAGTTGGAAGTATTTGGGATTTAATCAGAATCACTCCCAGACACCAAAGGTTTGACAGGGAGGTCTCCGGGATAAAGGACTGAACCCCAAGGTGGTGGTAAGCACCATGGCCACTCTAAGGCAATGCTGGGCAGAGGTCCACAAGTTCCCATTTGGACAGGCTGGATCAATGGGCTGAGGCCAACAGCATGAGGTTCAATAAGGGCAAGTGTCAGGTCCTGCACCTGGGTCACAACAATCCCATGCAGCATGACAAGAGTGGGAAGAGTGGCTGGAAAACTGTCTGGTGGAGAAGGACCTGGAGGTGTTGGTCAACAGCTAACTGACCATGAGCCAGCAGTATGCCCAGGTGGCCAAGAAGGTCAACAGCATCCTGGCCTGTATCAGGAATAGTGTGGCCAGGAGGACTAGGCCAGTGATTGTCCCCATGTGCTTGGCACTGGTGAGGCCCCACCTCAAATACTATGTTGAGTTTTGGGCCTATCATGACAAGAAATACATTGAGGTGCTGGAGTGTGTCCAGAGAGGGGCAAGAGAGGTGGTGAGGGGTCTGGAGCACAAGTCTTGTGAGGAGAGGCTGAGGGAACTGGGGGTGTTCAGCCTGGAGAAAAGGAGACTGAGGAGGGATCTTATCACTCTCCACAACTCCCTGAAAGGAGGGTGTAGTGAAGGGGGGTCGATCTCTTCTCCCAGATAACAAATGATAAGACAAAAGGAAACGGCCTCAAGTTGTACCAGGGAAGGTTTAGAATGGATGTTAGGAGAAAATTCTTCACAGAAGGGGTTATCAAGCATTGGAACAGGTGCTCAGGGCACTGGTTGAGTCACCATCCCTGGAGGTATTGAAGACAGGTAAACATGGTGCTGAGGAACATCATTTAGCTGTGTTAGGTTTATGGTTGGACTTGATCTTAAAAGCCTCTTCCAACCGGAATGGTTCTGTGATTCTATAAACCTAAAACCCCTCCATTATCCACAGCTCTGCCTGGGCTCCCCTGGCCATGTCACCTTTCCCCTTCCCAGCCAGGGGGGATCAGCCATGAACTGGTGCCGTTCACTATCACAAGCTCAATCTTTGGATGTGCATCGATTCTTTTCCTCCCCGGGGCACGGGCAGACAGGCTGCCTGTTGCAGAAATGGTTAGACACTGCCCATAGCTCCCCAAGCTCGGCTGCAAGTTCTAAACACCTCCCTCGGGGAAACATGTCACTTGAGCATTTATTTGCTCATCATTTTCCCTTCCTTTAGCGTTCTCCGGTCTGTCGCCCGCACCATACGCTGCTCTGGCAGAGGAGACGAGGCCCCGCCGCTGCGGCTGCCTTCCCCTTCTTCACATCACTGAGCTTTAATGCTCTAACTTTGGGCTGTTCATGCAAATCCTTTCCATTAAAAAAATAAATGCCAGGGAGCCCAGAAGAGACCCCAGACTGTGCCTCTGGAAATCCATCCCCAGCAGCAGAATCCCGTTTCCTGAGCCGGAGCCAATTTTCTCTCCATTGTACCAGGTTCCCACAATTTCATCCTGTAATTGCTAACATGGAGCTTCTCATACCTGCTTTGAAAAAACAAACCATATGATACTGCATCTCTTTTATCCTCCCAGGTAGGATGAGAATCAAACACCTCTTGGATATTGAGAATAAATTCTTATTTTATTAGCGTAAACCAAGACCATGAGTTCACCGCTTCTTCTATATTCCCCATCACCTCCCAGACAACACTTGTGTTCCCCCCAGCACCAACTCTAAATTATTTCTTTTGTCTCAGAAAGTCGCTCTGCGACGTGTACCCCCCTTTCCGAGGGACAGAGCTGAACAAAAGCATCACTTCACACTTCTCGTAAGCTCAATAACCCTTTTTTTGTGATCCTTCAAGTTCACCCTTCCTGAACTCCTCCATCTGTGTATGCTTTCCCTGTCTCAGTTTCAATCACACCCCCGGGAACACTTCCCAAGATCCCATTTCCTATTGCATGACCAAGAATATTTCCCTTTCCAGTGTTTACTATCTCTTCGTGGTCGTGTAGGTTGACATCACGCCTCTGTTCCACCAACCCCCGTCTCTTCCTTAATGCATCCAGCAGCCCCTGAAATCACAGCTGCTTTGGTGAAACACGAGATGACTGACACCAGAGGATGCTGATGGGAAGGGTGATTAGAGGGATGCTCTTGTATTGCTGAGTGCATTGGAGTTTGTGGCTTACAGATGGAAGCAAAAGCAACTGTGAAAACAGGACAAGGGAGGGCCAGCGTGGTGCTCGCATTCTGCAATGTGTGTGTTTGGGAAGGTGTCACGCTGGCATCACCCACGAGCCAAAACACTTCTCCACCCACATAAAAGCAGCCCCAGGAGCAGCACCCCTCCGGAGTCCCCATCCATCTCGACATCTCCTGATACACTCCATCCTCCCCTCTGCTGGAGAGACTGCCTTCAAAGGGGAGAAGGATCTTTCATCTCAGTGACCACCTCAGTCCCTGGCTCCCTCTCAAAAGCACCCAATTAGGTGAACAAAAGCGAGCATTAGCCCCTCACTACCGGGCTCATTGCTGGAGGGAACTGTTCACTGAAATCCATTTTTTAACTCCCACCCCATCAATATGGGTGAAATTCTCCCCATGCCCCAGCCGCTCTGCCCACACGTGTTTATCTTTCTGCAGCCTCCTCGGTTCATCACCACCCTCATCCTCACAACCTGAGCCCTTTCCGGAGCTGCCCTCCATCCTCTTCCTCCTTTGTGAAAACAGAATCAAAATAACTGTTTAACAAATCAGCCATTACTTTCTCCCATGTCACCAATTCCCCGCTATCATTTCGTAATTGGCCAATTTTCTCTTTTACCTTCTCTCTGCTCTGAATACGTCTCGGGAAGCTCTGATTGTGTGTTAAAATACCCTCCCTAATTCACTGCTCAATATCTCTTTCTGCTCTTCTAATTGCCCTTTTAACTTGCTTCTAATTTTTTTATAAATCTCCTAATCCTCTTCCTGCACAAGTTGTTTACACGCACCGGAGAATGTATATGTATTAGCAGATGTTCCTGAGTAAATAATGCACAAAAGAATATTACTGCTTCACGCAAGCTGCAATTACTGCTTTCCTCAGAATAAGCCCTGTTTAACCCTCCTATTTAGGGCACACGCCCCTGCTCTCTCTGCACATCTCCAGGCTATTTCACTCCTGCTGCAGAACATTAACACCACCAGCTCCACCACGGCTCACTCGCTATCTTCTGGGGAAAAAAAAAAAAAAAAGAATTCAAAAAAAAAAAAAAAAAAAATCAAAAGGATAAAGTGAATGGTACAGTTATGTTCCAACAAATCTTTTTTTTTTTTCGGGAACAGAGCTAGAAGGAGCGAAACAAAATAGCGACACGACTCGAACACAGTGGCACAACCCCAAGTAATAAACAAATTTGATAGTCTCGGTGCTTTTGATTTATGGACAGCTTCCTGTGCTCCCTGCTCGCTGGGACTCGGTTGTCAAAGCCCTTGTGCTGCAGACAGGTCAGAGCAGGCACTGTTTGCCATCCACTTTGTAAAAGACTTCCTTAAAAATACTCAAAATTTCCTTTCTCTTTTCCATCTCTCCTCTCCATTTGTTTTTGGCCCCCTTCTCACAAAACACTGCAATACCTACCGGATGCCTTGAATCCTGTATTTTCCAGCTACAGGGTGATGCTAAATCATCGCCCAGGGAAAGAGACCCTGGGTCCAGGCAGAAGTTCTCAACCCAACACTTGATCCCGCTCGGGGAAGCTCCAGGAGATGGGGGCTATTTCGTACTGACACTTACAGAGGCACCTTGTTGCTGCCTAGATATCAAATCATGACTAAGAATAAAGTTTTGGCCACCAGAACATCTTTGGTCACCTCCATCACCTCCATCCTGCTAAACCCATGTCCTGCTAAACCCGCACTGAGCGTCGTGCCTGCCCGACGCTGCCTCCACCAACTTGCCCAGGGGACAGAAGATGAAAAAAACAAAAACACAAATGGAGAGGGAGGAAAACCAAAATGAGACAGAAACAGTAAAAGCTCACCTCCTGCTTTTCAGAGGCTGCTCTGCCATGCAGGGTCAAAAGCAAAATGCTTCTATTAAAACATGAAATTGCTCCTGCAGATTTCTGAGGCCCTTAAAGAATAACAAAACTCTTGGCTATTCGCTGACTTGCACAGAAAGATTTCTGTTTCTTCCCCACATCAGCACACTTTATTTCCCAGAGCAGTAGATCCCACTCCCAGTAAGGGTTGCCATGCCCAGAAATGGATTTTGTTGGCTTCAATTTGAGCTGCACCAGTTTCTTTCGATCCCCCACCACCCCGTGGTTCCTGCAGGCAGGTATTGCAGCATCCTCAGCACAGGACTTTGTGCTGCACCTTCCCCATCTCACAGCCCAGATTTAGCACCTCCAC
Organism: Scolopax mira; assembly: GCA_004320125.1. Classification (NCBI taxonomy): domain Eukaryota; kingdom Metazoa; phylum Chordata; class Aves; order Charadriiformes; family Scolopacidae; genus Scolopax; species Scolopax mira. Next base: position 166,214 of record BJBW01000701.1, on the reverse strand, counting down.
TTCAAGCCTACCAGCGTGACTGGGTTGGGGTATATTTTTTTTCTCCTACACACTTAGTGAAACTTCTCTCAGAGCTGGTTTCTCAATAGTGTATACAAATTGCTCTCCTTGGAAAAGCTTTACATAGTTATTTCCTCAGCCGATCCTTCTACAGCTAAAATATCCTGTAGTGAAAGGTCATGGCTTCTTACAGGTCTGCTCTAAAGAAGCGTTTCTACGTGGGCTGTTTGATGAACTGCCTTGCATGCCCTCACGTCCTCAGAACAAGCCTTGTTTAACCCTTCTGGCAGTTCACGGGGTACCCATATTATTTTCAACTGGTGCATTAACCTCATTCTAAAACAAAAATTCTAAAAAAGAAAATTAAAAGGAAAAGCAAAGCCACCCTTTCAGCACGTGCCCTGCCAAAAGGTCCTGGGAACGACCCAAAAACCCATCAGCAGGCAGAGTTGGCTGCCTGCAGTCTAGCATTCCCAGCCCTGCGTGCCCTGTCCCCCAGGAGAATCCCTATCACTGGAGAGATCTTATCACATTTTCAGGGGTTCCCGACAGAAGGAGACCCTGGGACACTTGCTCCTCTCCAGCCCTTAACGCTTTTCTAAAGGCAATGGCTCAGGGAAGCAGCCCCGCAAAGGAGAGCGGCACGAGGAGCAGCGAAACTGCATCCTTGCCATCACAGGAAGACTTCTCAACTCCTTCTTGCATCTACTTAGCACATAGAAAGCAAAAAGAAACAAGAGAACACACACATATGGAGCCCCTGTTAAACCTGAACTAAATATACCCCGGGATGCGAACAGCCTGCCTCGACTTGCTGATGCTTCAGCTGGCGCGGCAGGACCCTGGCCACCGGGCTTCACCGGGCGGCTAGAAGAGTTTTCCACGGAGCAAACACGAGGAAAACTCCAAAATCATCCTCCACACAACACTGCTGACACAGCACTGCCCGGAAAGCGTGGAGATAACTGCGTCACACCAAGAGACACGGGGCAGCCCTGCCTCGCAGCATCTCTGCTCGTACTCGTGGGAGCCCCTTCCCCGCAGCGCTGCGACCGGCCAAGGACATGATCTGCACGGCCCACCAAGGTTTAAAGTAGAGCTCACCATCAACCAGGTGGATCTCCAGGAAGGGAGAACTGGGAACTCTTCAAGATTAAAACAGTGAGAGAGGTGGGAAGTGCCCGGGAGAGGCAGGAGCAGCGGGAAGGAGAGCGTACGTGCCAGCTGGAGCGGGTGCGTTCAGCTTTGTAAAAGGGGGGGGGGTGAAAAAAAAATAGGAAAGGTGGTTGTGTTTGACTCAAGAATGAAAGCAAGCCAGCTGAGAAATTATTAGAGGCAATTATGTGAGCAGAGTACATGAAAAGTAATCCCAGCTGCAGGGAGCTGGGGCGGGGGGGGAAGGAAAGAAATCATGATGTGATTCAAGGGGGCCCAAGAGAGAAAGCACAAGAGCAGCGATGACCTGGTTTGCAGATGGATCCATTTCTATTTCTGCTCGGATGCTGAAGCCGAGCCTCATCGGCTCTCCCATGGCTTGCGTGACTTCTTCCCTGACGGGTGCAAGTGTCAGGCACGTGCGTGTCCCCGGCGTCATCTGGGAATCACATTTCCCTTCAGAGCCTGCACAAGCACAGACACAACCCCACTATTAACATGAACCGTTCTCCTTCCAGCAGAACCATGTTTTTTAGCTCAATATCATACACCTGCCCCTGGGTGTCAATCTTTGTGACATACGCTAATCACTTTATTACTATTTTCTCTCTTTCTTATTTTTCACATCTTTGGCAGTGAAAGCTAATTCATTGTGCTGATTCGGGTAATTTCGAGTCATGAACTAAATACAGCAATTCTCAAATAGATTTTTTTTTTCCCCCTTTCCCCCTGCTGCGTTACTTCCCCCAAGTTATACTGTATACAGAAAAAAAACCAACAGCAGCTTCAAACACCGGGGCAAGAAAACAAAAAGCAGCTCCTACATCAAGTCAGATCCCAGCTCCTCAGGCTTCCAGCACATCTCAACACAGAACTAGAGCAAAAGGGCAGATTATTTAAAGCCATTGCATGTAGGCCAATTTTCACTGCAGTTCCTTTTGGCTCTGATTTTCAGGCCCCAGTGGAGTGGTGAAGTCATGAATAAATGCAAGTAAACTGAGCTTATCCACTCTTATTTTGAGCAGTGGAGTTTACTCGCCTCATGCTGCTTCAGCTGGAACACCAAAAGGTAAGTTTAAAGGAAAAAAAAAAAAAGAAAGGGGGGGTTGGGTGGGTGAGAGAGAGCGGGGGATAATCTGCTGCTGCCCTCACCTACCGACTCAGCGAGTCCACACGGAGTAAAGGCAGGGCCAGGATGCTGCAGACCCGCAGCGCTTCATGCTCCAGGTATTGAACGTCTGCAGTTATCTCCTGGAGCTGAGGAAGGGCTGGAGCTGGTCCCCCGCTGTGTGATGGGCAGGGAGAGGCTCCTCATGCCCCCCCGCCACCACGCAGGAGGGATTTTTTACAGCAGGTCCTGCCTGCAACACCACAGGCAGAAAGCCCCCATCTGAGGAGAAGGCATCTTCAGATGATGTTCTCCATCAGAAGGCAATGTTTGTTGGAGGAGGGCTGGATTTTTGACTGTAAGCTCCACTACAGCCTTCCAAATTGCAAATAAATAGAGCAAATATTTGAGAGTTAAAGAGGTCGTCCTTAGTCTCAGAACTAACACTCAGTGTCCTTCCAATTAACAAAGTAGGGCCAACAACCCAATGATTGCTCACTCAAGGACTTTTCCCCAAGGACATGGGAAGCTGGAGATGCTTTCGGTCAACTACAGCACTGCAGAGGTCATGTGACAAATTAAATATAGTGAATACCATATTCTGCTCCTCAGAACTGGGACTTTACTTGCCCACTCGCCTGGTTTGTCCGACCCACAAGTTCCTCTGAGCTCTGCCCAAGAGCCTGTGGAGACCCACGTAGACAGGATCTGAAGTCTACAGAGATAAATCCATTATGAATACCACATTAAGAAGGAAAAAAAAAAAAAAAAGAAGGAAAAGCACCCTGCAATTTTATCTCCCTGCAAGCATCCCTTCTACTTAGCTCTGACCATAGCAGAGTGACTGCCGCACTTGTCTCCTTGTGGTCAAAACAGCAGCAAGAGCCAGCTTCTTCAAAGTTAAAAGAAAATAATAATAATGGAGTCTCCACATTCCTGCTGTGTTTATAAAGAGTTGTTTTCTTCCTGAGCTATACAGCATGGCAGGCTTAATCTGAAATTTCTTTTTAATCATAGCAGGAGTCCCAATTAACGTGTTGGGTAATCGTTCAAGTAGAACTGGAGTTTCACGGCTGCAGCAAGGCAAGGAAAGGCACAGGATCAGGGGAGCAAGGGATGGGCAGGGACCAGGAACACACCCGGCTGCCACCAGCATCCTCACACCCTCCCCAAACCATAGATGGGCTGCTGGGGAAGGGGGGGGGGGGCGGGGAGAGCTCCCCCCACCACGATATTAACGTGCAAACAGGTCCCCGAGCATCGGGGATGCAGCATCTCCAAGAAAAACCACATGGTGAGAGCGAGCACCCCGGGCACGGCGCTGAATTGGAATTGCTTTTCCATGCACCTTCCTGAAAGGGGGGGGGGGGTGTGTTTAAAAAAAAACACCCCAAAAAAACCCCATCCCCATCGCAGTGGCTCCTGCTTCCATCTGCAGGCGTGTAATCCAACACATGTGCTTCCAGCGCGCAGGCGGGGAGGGGGACCTGGCTCTGACCTACTTTCTTTTGTTGCTGGAAGTGCTGATCTCCACGCAGGATTCAGCGAGCAGGCAGGCACTCTCATGAGGGTCTGGCTCTCACCCCTGCCTCGCCACCATCACCACCACCCACCACCCCCAGCCCCGTTCCTCTCCTGGCACCAGGACGCTCTGACCCGCAGCAAAGAAAAATCACCGGCTACCATGCAGGGGATTTTGGCCACCTGCAGCCTGCGTCGCTAAACGCTGCGCTTGATGCTGCTGCGGTCAGCATACCCTACCAGCTTAACCAAAGCAGCACGCAGGCAGCCTTACTAAGATTATTTTTTTATTATTTTTTTATTTTTCATTCACAAGGAAGTTGGGTCTGAGTTCGGCACCGCGCTGGCCTGGCAAGCAAAGCCCTCTAAAATCCAAAGGTGGGCCACCCAGGGTGGATCTCGTTGGCAAGCATTGCAAAAGCCAGAGGCACACCAGCTCTTGGATCCTTCAAGAGAGAAGAGATACGGGGTGCCAGGCTGAGCCCCCCCCAGCCCTCCCCACAGCATCTCCCGTGTTAGGGATGCTGAGCCGCAGCCCTGAGGTTTGGGAGTTACTGGCTCACTGCAGTCACTGGGGCTTGTATAAATTGGTCTTCAGAGGAAACCATCTCCACCGCCTTATGCAAAAAAAACCCCACTCCTTAGTAACCTACTAAAGAGCTTCCCCTGAATTTCTGCTCCCAGGTACCTGGGATAAACGCACCACCTTGATTTTGCAGATTTGGAGATAAAAGGATGTTCTGTTTAACTCACATCCTTCAGACCTTGCAAGGCAGTTATTTCAAACAAGCCTTCCTTTCTGCCATGGCTTAAGGACGGACCATTTTAATTGATTAGTTTACCCATTATGGATAAGGAGAATAACAGCCTTGCAATTGAACTTGGGTCCTTGAAATGCAGAAAGACATCAGCCTGCAGTGCATTTGCAAGCCTCAGGGGCTAATTTCTGCCCTTCCTGCTGTTCCACTCTCTCAGTCTGGGATTTACCTAAGCACACTGGATGCGTCTCTCCACCAGGCGGGGGGAATTGCTTTGCCTTGACATTCAGTCAACAGATTCTAATGATAAAACAATTCCAAATCCGCACTTTGATTAAAATCAAAGCCATGGAAAAATCATGCTAAGGTTCATCTAATGAATTTTCTTCCCGAGACTTTAGCAGAAGCCTGCCAGGGACTAAATCCAAGGGGGTAAAGCTAAATTTGATAGTCTGATAGTCGTCTTCACCCCAACTCCTGGAGCAGGTTTAGCAGCACAAATAAATCTGGCCTAGCCACCAAGAAAATAATCCCACCTATTTAGCAGCAACAGTCTACTGGGGAGAGGATAAGAGGCCTTTGAAGACAAAAACAACAATCTCAAACTGTATATATATGAAATTAAAGGATGCAGGTAATAAATTGTTTGATAAGATAATAAAATCTGTGCTAAGCTAGGGCCATATGAGTCACAGAAATAAGAGATAGAAAATATGTTCATCACTCAGTCCACGTCTTTACCAACACATATTTTCTAGCATTTGTCCAGTGTAGGTTTTGTTTTGTTTTTTTAAGTCAATGAATCAACTTTTTTGATATTCAGCCCAATGCCAAACAGGAGCTATTGGCATTTGCCAAGGATGAATAACTAACCAGTAATGGCGCAGTCTCGTGAGATGGGCCAGGAAAATCCTGCGAGAGGTTTCCCCGGGACACAGCCAGCTCAATTGCACTACCCTCTGCTTTCTAAAAGAACATATATACCTCCGTATACATCTCGTTACGCCAACTGCCGACAGCAGCCGCCCATCCTTCACCTCACCAGCGATGCTTTTTTGCCTGCTGCTCCCATCTCCCCTAAATACCAAGTGACTTGTTTTGAGAAAGCTCATTTCTCCCGGCACCCTTACCTCACTCTTAGCAACCTTCTATTTAAAGTCACAATCTGTTGCAGCAAACCAGCTTAGGAGTATATAAACAAGCTGTTATGACCCCGCTGCAGGAAGGGGAGGAAATGGCCTATGCTTTAAAGTCAGCTGCCTTCAATAATTAGAAGCAAGTAGACAAACATGAAAGCAGTGACGCTTCAGTGTTCTGTTATTTAAAGGGTACGCCAGCGCTCAAGTCTCTGGTTGCCACCTAGGTATGCAGATCCAACGTAATTAGTCAAGCAAAGAAGAGTGTCACCTGCCACAGGAGGGGGGTCACAAGCTTTTTCACCATCGCTGCTACAGTAAAAATTATACGGGCCTTTATTTTTTCCCTTTTAAACCAGTCTTTGTTTCTTAGCACGCAACATCAGCTGCTTCTCACATCAAAAACCCTAAAAGGTTTTTATTATTAGCCCTAATGCTCTCCAGAAGAATTAAGAGGTAACAGCACATATGTTCTGCTCTGCCCCGAAGAGTGAGAAAGGCAGGAAAATTAGCTTTTCTGCAGCACTAGAGCGAAGTGCCTCACTTATACCATCGTCAGCTGGTGGTGAAGGGAACCCATCTATGCACAACACGCTCCCTTTGCAAAGGAGCAGCCTCTGTATTATGGGCCCAAGAGGGGGAAGGTAAAGGTCCCATAAAGAGCAACGGGAGCATTTCTTGTGGAGCTGTCAGCAGAGGAGACAGTCTCCTTGTGGAAGGCAAAGCGGGGCTTCTGCTTTATTCCCTCTCCCAGATGGAAAACAGAGAAAAAGGCAAAATCAGCACTAACGTCACACCTGGGAAGCTCACAGCACCATGTGGTTTAAAATCCGAATGGGGCACACATCTCCCATTAGGCTGCCTTGACATTACACTCACAAATAACCCTCAAGTGCTTTTAGGGTACAAAGCCTGAAACTTTTTTGCCAAGGGACTTGTTCACGTCAGCATCCTGAGCAGGGAGCCCACTATCTTCAAAGCATCCCTCTTTAGGGAAACACAACGCCAAGGAGAGCAGGCACTCAGCTCTTCCAGGAGAGATTAAAGAAGAAAATTAGCGAAGCTGCAGTTTATGCCCATACCAATAAGAGCAGGCGTTTACCACCACTTAAATAATTAAAAAGATTTTTCACCAGTGACCAGGTTGTCACTGACTCATCTCGCAGCCACCCATGGATGCCGGCAGCAGAGTGAGGGCTGGGGTCTGGTGCTGGGCTCTGCTCCGAGGGGATTCTGCAACCCCAGCCCAGCCCAGCGACCTGCAGGGAGAGAGGAGGAGGAGGAGGAAGAAGAGAGGAGGAAGAAAAGCAGGAGGAAAAGTCCTTTTGCTTCTCCCAGGAAGCTCCACCACAATTTCTTCTGGGATGGGACCCAAGGTTTGTTTTGAACAATTTTTAGCTAAGACCATGTAACGCCAACTACATTAAGATGCTGAGACTTTGGGAGCAATTATCCCAAAAAATAGCATGTCAGGCAGCGCAGTGCAAGGAGCCAATTAGGCTGCATGTTAAGAGGCAGAATCCAGGCATTAGCACACAAGCCGGCGCACGCGGGACATGTACCGCATTTAGTGTATTTACAACACATGACCTAATAGTAAAAGCAATAATTAGCTACTATTAATACCCGTGGAAGAAAATAGAGGGAAAGGGAAGGCACAGAGCAAAACACAAAGTTATTTATACAGAGGTGGCTAATGCAAGCTGGGAGTAAGGATGGCACAGTGTTGCGGGGTGAGTGTGCTGGTCCCCCCACAGCCATGGAAAGGTGTGTGTGGGGGGAACGGGAATGGTCCAGGGATGAGGGATGCTCCTCGGACCCCTCTGCAGCTGCATCGTGCTCCTGCTTGCCGGGAGGATGGGTACCCCAGGCTGGAGGAGGCAGGTTTGAGTCCCACCTACATCACCACTCCATGTGCCCAGCTCACACGTAGCAGCCACTCTCCGTGGAGAACCTCTCCCAGAATCTCCAAACGAGATGAAGTTCGTACGCCACCTGCGGAGGGGAAAAACAGAAGGATGACATCCTTCTCTCCTCTCCCCTGCCTTTTCCTCCCCTCCACCCCACCTTCTTTTTTACTTAGCCAAAATATTTCCAGGCAGTCAGGCAAGGCAACGACCGCAATGATGCAAAGCAACACAGCACCAGCTCCTGGAGCCGGAAAGGGGACTGGCTCAAAGCTTTTGTTAGAGAGAAGAGGGTGCTCTCATAATACAGCCCTTTGTTCTGCTGGAGGAATTCAACCGCTATAAATTCATTCCCCTGGTAAATGCAGCAGTTATCAGGCATTTTACCACGGGATTCCTGGTCTCCTAGTGAAGTTAAATGCAGTGCCATTACGGCAGCACTTTAACGTGTAAATATTACATTCCTGGTTCTTTAGGAGATGTTCATTTAGTGAAATAAAATCCTGCTAGTAAAACACCTGATCAAACCCTTCAGCTGAACTGGCCCCAGTAATTGCTCTAGGACTGGAGGGAGTCCAATGACTGGTTGCAATTTATGACCACTTTAGAAAAAAAATCTACCTTGAAGCATCCGCCAAGGAGTGAGTTGTAGATGAGATCATGGAGTACATTTACATCGCAGCTTTCTATAACGTTAAGTGGCCACTAATTCGTGCTGAATTCCTTTGTAATTCTGACGGAATCGCATCTGACAATCACATAAATAGCAAAAAATTCCTCAGGAATAATGTTACTACAACAAGGAGTAAAAGGCAAAGGAATGATTCATCTTTCATGGTGAGACATGCCCTTTTCTATCATCTCTACTCACCCAAAATAATTTGCCCAGCCCAAATTTCACAGCCAGGGCTGACAGACACTAAGTTGTAAAGGGGTCACTCTCCTGAGCCACAACCCAACCACAGTTACAGTTTGAGGGAAATACAGCTAAAATATGAAGCTGTGAGAAATCATAAAGACAATTAAGCCACAAGATGAGCTGCCTGAGGGAGGCTGCAGGAAAACCTTGATGAAGATTTTCCTGCAGGTAGGGGGCTGCATTAAATGACCATCATCTCCGCTGTTATTAAACATCCAAGGGTCATGGTCAGAACTGGCCAGAGATTACAGATGCAAAATATGACCATTTTAACCCTTTCAATTCAGCGTGGAGAACCAGGATTAGAAAGGGGGGGGGGAGGAGGGGGGAAAAGACCAACAATGCAGGAAAAAGCGAAGTCTCATAATCGTATCAGAAGCCGACGGTCCAGCTGGAGATCTGGAAAATGGCAGACCTGAATTCTGAATGGTGTCAGAGAGATGGAGCAGGGGGATCTTGACAGGTTTTAAGAAGTTTGGTGTTTTCTCCTTCCTGCAGTGAGGGTGCCTCCTCTCCACGTGCTGGAGAAAAGATGGACTCGGGCTCACAGCATCCCTCCAGAGAGAAAACACACTCGTTCTGCCCTGGAAGGAAAGCAGTTTCTTCACTCCCAAAAGCATAACCCACAAGCTCCAAAAGGGCTTCATTAGAAAGGCCACAATCCTTTGGAATTTTAAGAGCACCAAAATTGAAATGCTGGCCCAGGTCCCTGGTAGAGCACACAAATGGAGGGCTTTGGAGACAGCAGATCCCCCTCCTGCCTCCACATCGTCCCTTGGAGAAGAAACACATGGGGACATCTCCTCATCTTGCTCCCTGGACCCGAGAAGCCTGGAGACGAGGAAAACAAGTTGTATTCTGGCTGCCTCAATAACCAAATAGCTTAAAACTTTGTTATTTGCCTGGCACCAGTAGAAACAGGGTCCATATGCTGAACTAGAACAAGAACTTGTTTGAGGAATTGCTGCCTCAACCGTGAGATGCCAAAAGCCAGATGGGGGCTTTCTAACAGAGCAAGGCTGGCTCCACAGGCAGGGGCAGCTACAGCACAGCGTGTTCCTGGAAGAAAGCAACAGTCACCAAAGCTCTGGGAAAGGGTTAAAATATAAAAGCAAGCAACTTTCTTATCATGCACTCCTTGCCTTCCACTAAATTAATGTCAGAATCAGAAATCAGACAACACTCCAGGCTGCCTGAAAATTGTTTTTACACTTCTAGTATGCCTGTGGCCAAAAGTCAAACAATATACGTTCGGTGTGAGGTGATTATTTAATGAATTAAAGGAGCAGACACATTAGGAGGAGCCGAAGCTGCTCTCCTCCTGAACAAAGGCTTCAGGACCAGCTTCACCCATTACTCCAATAGCAATAGCATCACTCAAAAGATGTCTGGCTGATGCTTTTACTCTTCTGGAGAGCAAATAGGCCCTCCGTCCCTGGCTGAAGTGAAGTGGCATGGATCTGATGCCAGGCAGTGGGATATACAACATGAAGTTGCATTTTAGATTCCCATTGGGTGCAATAATTATGTGTACAGAGAAGCAGCAGCATCTCTCCTTAAAGCTGTTAATAAAGTTCACCTTCAACAGCTAAGCCCATTCCTCTTTCCTAAAGACTGAAAGAGATTTTATAGCAGATTCATCACCTCCACCCTTTAATTCTATTTTTGGAGTCTATTGAACTTTTGCATATGTTGAAATGAAAAGAGTCTATATTAACACAACCACTTTTTTGTTACTGTAATGAGAGCCTTGAAACCACCACAAAGAGAAACATGCCTTTTAGCAGCTGAAACAAATTATTACAGCAACTGAGTCTTAAAAGGAATTTCAAGTAAAAATATAGTATTGCATGAAGTTGTTATGGCAACTGATGTTGTAGAGTAACTGCACTGGGGCAAGTTTTCCTCCTTTATCCTGCTCAGCAAAGTCTGGGAAAAACTTTATGATAAAATTGTGCCTTAATTAGTCAAATAAGTCATAAATATAGCTTATCCCAAAATCCTTAACATTCCAGCCTCATGCAGTCTGTGTGCAGTTAGTCCACTAATGAGAAAATATATCTACTAAAGCCCCACTCACCATTAAAAATCCTATCCAATATTTTTCTAATACAATTTATCAATTTAAACACATTGCACAATGTAATATTCTGCAGCATTCCATTAAAATGATAAATAGCTATGGAAAAAACAAGGGATTAAACATACTGTAATGCAATCTAACAGTATTTAAACATAAATAAAAACTTAAATGCGGCCGGGGAAGCGTACCGTATTGTAGAGCAAAAAGAGCGCAAGTCCAGCTACAGCTCTCTGGATTGGAGTATTAATAGGCCAGAGGAAGCAGGGCAATGAGAAATGACAGTCAACTTCAGAGGATATAAAATTTCCATTAGGCTTTGTTATAAGATTACATCAAAGCAGTTCATATGTTTTAATCTGGGGAAAGAGAAAGGAGCTACTTGGGGTCTGTGCCTGGGGGCTGCCTCTGTGTACTGAACCAGACAGTTTGCATAATGAACAATTTTTATTCAATCAGGATTTCAGCACAGATAGCTCCCACTCAATGGGCTCTAGCACAAATGGGCTTGGAAATTGATGCTATTCTTCAAGCTCCACCTGCTGGCTCTGGAAGAAGTGCTGGTGGCTTTCCGAAGGGCCAGCTTTTTGGAGGGACACCAAGTTGAAACCCTTGCGTTAAGTTATTGGGATAAAAAAAAAAACAACCCACAAAAGCAACAACCAAAACAAACCCACAAGCCCAGGTTCTGTGCTTCTTGCTTTTTTCAGTTAAAAAAAATAAATAAATAAAACCACCCACAACACCTGAAAAAAACAAATCAAAAACCAAACAAACCAGAAAAAACCCCAAACCTGCAAAAACTCCCCCCCAATAAAAATGCAATAATATAAAAAAACCCCAAGCAACCAACCAACTAATCCACAAAACAAACCTCCAAAACTCTCAGCTCATGTTTTTCTTGGGTTGTGCAAATAATTTAGCCGATTTCGGTTTGCTTCAGCAGATCTTGAGCAGCAACAGTGCTCCTCAAGCAAGAGGTGCAGGAGCTGCCAAAATCTGCCTTTTGGAAACCCCTGACGACCGAGGGAACCGAGGGAGCTGAAAGGGCAGAGCAGCCAGGGACATGGTTCCATTTAGCCTGCGCCTTCCACAAGTAATTACTTATTTAAATTTTACTCTGCTGGGTGAGCCATTAGAAAGCACACTATAAACAAAGGTGATTTTATGCAGACAATAGCTGAGCCAGTCTTTTTTTTTGGTTTTGTTTTTTAAACGCGGGCGCAGGATGACTTATCTCCCAGGATGAGCAGCTCTTATGCCGATAGCAGAAACAAGGTTTATAGCCTAAACCCTATTTCCCAGGGTTATTCCAGTGGCTGCACCCCTGGATCACCTTCAGCTTCAGCAGCAGCTCAGAGCTCACTTGCCCCGTGGATGCAAACGGGGGTCACCAACGGCTTTATGGAGAGGAAGAGCCCAGGGAAGCACTTTGCTGCAGGGAAACGGCTGCTAAACCCTGGGATGATCATTAAGAGGGTTTCAAATATACACACCTGGTAATTCAGAGTTAATTACCGTGGGCCTATTTGAGACATCTCTGCCAGCACCTCTGGATTCTGCCTATTGATTCGGTGCCGCGGCTGCTCTCCGGCTCTTAGAGAAAGCTGTTGCAGAGAATTTAGCTTCCGCCCGAGTATCGGGTAGGCTTTGCTTCTGACTGGCATCAAATCCCTTCTTCCTATTTCCACAAGAAAAATAGCTACATTTTAATCTAGACCTTCCAAGCTCCTGCAATGCCTGTGACATCCTGAATGCAGAATTACTGCTTTCCCTGCTTTTTTACTCATTTGTCTGGTAGCCTGGAGATCGTTGTCCCTCACCCCCCCCCACCCCCCCCCAGCACTTTTTTGGCTGAATCCAGAAATATTCTTTTATCAAGTCGCCTGACAAGTGATCCAACAAGAAGAGCATGTTGGTAGATGATGATAATTTGGAGAGACTATTCTTCAGTTGGAGCGTTCATGGAGTCTAATGAACTATTGGCAGAAAGGGACTTCTGTAACGCAATTAAAACTTGCTTCTACACAATGCAAAAAATACCACAACTAAAAGTTAACTGTGCCAAGCAAGGGAAGGTGGATTAGCTCAAGAAACACAAATTGGTGAGAGAAGCCACTTTCTTTTTTTTTTTTTTCCTTTCCCCTACTCTCTTTCCCCCCTCCCCCCTCAAGCTTTATGCATTAAGTAAAGCTGAAATAATGAATATGCATTGCAAGGTGTTTGCTACGAGCCTACTTATAAAGCACAGAGCCAGGAACTCCTGGAAGGGGGATTTAGGGATGCAGTCACACCTTGTTCTGCAAGCTCCCATGGGGATGAATGCCCCTCCTTCCCTCTCCCCCCAAAAGCACTCAGCACCCACTGCAATAAACTAAGGTACGAAAGTGGAGTCTAAAGTTCATTTTCAGGAGCATCTCTCGGGGACAACGCTAAATTATCCACCTCAGATTTGGGGAATTCAATGAAAAACCTGAGCTGGGAATTCAAATGGCTGCTCCCAAAAGGAAAACACAAGGGGCAGGAACTGCATTGCATCCCCACTCCCAGCTAAAGTCCCCAAAATCCTCAAACTGCTCAAAGGAATAGAAGGCAAAGCATGGGAACAGGTTGCTGCTTGGGGAGCAGACCCATCGTTAACACCCGAGGAGATCTCATTAGTCACAGGAAATGGCACTGCCAGGGACCATTCAGATCTCGTGATCTTTCACCAGTTTTGTTACCTGGGGTGGGGGAAATAACATCAGAAACTAAGTATTCAAGTTTCAAAAAGAAATCCACATTCATTGCTTTATCTCTTTGCATTTGTTGCCAATCGCTGCAATTAAGGTTCTCATCCCAAAAAGTTACTCTTTTCCTTAAGTTTTGCTTAGTAATGAGCGCGCTCTCCCCAAAATCTGACAAAAGGCTAAAAGTATAATGAGAGGGTGTCAAGCAAAGCTTTCTACAAGGTGAAGGCAGGTCCTGGAGCTTTAGCATTTGCAAGATCTGTGGTGATACAGGCTTCCTCCTGGCTTAAGGAGGGATGCTCGAGGCCACGTCCACTGACGGGGGGTGTATTAATGCTTTTTCCAGCCTCAAACCCTGTAAGTCCCTATCGCTTCAGAGGAAAGGTTTGAAAATTAAGATTTTCTTTCTGTTTTTTTGGGGGTCTTATTAATCTCCTTGCAGAAGCTCTATGCTTGGAGACAGTGCAGAAAATAGGTTAAAGCTCACAATAAACTGAATGAGTTAAATCAGAATCAGGCAAGTACGCTAACAGCCAGTTATTGCGACTCTAAAGCTTATGGGCCAAGGTACAAGCATGAAGGAAAGAGCAGGATCAAGTCAGATAAAATGAATATGCTGGTTTTGACTAGTCTATAAGGAAGGGTCAGGTATTGGCTTGCTGGTGGGACCTATTGCCAACACGAAATGACTGGCTGAAGCAAAGAAGGACTGACATTACTTCTCCAAATTATAAATTCTGCTTCCCAATCTATCTGAGTGGATTAACCTCAAAACATGAGATCCGGAATTTAAAGATTCAGAATTCAGAAGCTATTATGAGTCAAGAGCAGGAATTAGCATTTGAGTTATAAATATGCTCTAACAAACTGACAGGAGTCGGCTTGCTGTTCCTTCCCTTTTTTGAAGATGGTGGCATCAGGCTTGCAATATTTAGAGATATAAACCTAGAAGTGATTTTCACATCCCAGCTGGATGTTAACAACATGGCTTGTTGGAAGAACACCACTCCTTGTCTTTTAGCCAGTGCTATGGTGCAGCAAGCCCTTACAGGCAGGGAGGGTGTCCCTTCCCAGCACAGGGGATGGGGTTTGTCCAAAGAAAAAGTGCATTTTGGGGACACAGGATGTCACCGTGAGCTCCTACAGGTCCTCACCTACCCAAAAGACAGGCAGACACAAGCACGCCCTGAATAAACAGGAGCCACTAATATCAGAGAAAGCCTCCAGGCAGTAAGTAATGAAGGCACTAAATAACTGCACCCGCTATTCGGATTTTCTGCCAAACATTAGCCAATTTAAAAGGCAGCAAGAGGCCTTTTTACACAGAGAGAATTTCTTTGAGCGCCGACTTAAAAGCCGAAGTTTGGCAGGGAAGTGTCTGAGAAGGATGGGGGAGAGGTAAAAGCCAATTTTACCTGGTAATCTGCTACACTATTTGTGTCCTGCCCAGACCACACTTCATGCATTAAGAACGCGCCGCAGTCTCTCCTCGGCGCTGGGGGAGCGGGGAAGGTAATGGCTTCTATTACCGGCGCGAGCCGAGGGCGGCTGTGGCGTGCACATCTGTCTGCAAAATAGATGTCAGCTTTGGAGAAAAACGCCCCAAACACCTTCGCAAAAACAAGGGAGCTTTACTGGGTGTAGTCGTGTCGTCCATGTCCCCCTCCCCACCACCACCACCACTTCTCCCAGTGACAGGCGGGTGATTGACAGAGCTGGGAGCTGGCGTGTGCTCCCCTCTGTAAATAGTAATGCTTAAAAGCAGCAGCCCTAACAGACTATTTCACAGACTTAAACTCGGTTACTCTAATGAGGATTCACACACACACACACACACACACACACACAAAAAGAGTCTACACATTCTCTATGCAAAAAAAAAAACAAAACCAACAAAACAAAAAACAACCCCACAAAACAGCTAAATAAACAGCTGGTGAAGTGAAATACGAGGTTAGAGCCCTCTCTGATTCAAGAGAAGATTATTAAAACAGCTATAAAGATGGTGTTGGCATCTCTTGAAATGAGTTTGTTACATTCAGAAGAGGCAGTTACACATGACAAACCATTTTCTGTTTAATTAGAGGGCTCTGTGTGGAACACTTCCAGGCGGAGGAGGGGAGCAGATTGCTACCCAGCATCTCAATTATGGGACAGTGCCTTAACAATTCAACATGCAAATGTTTTTAACTGACCGCAGAGAAGAAAAAAAAAAAAAAAAGGAAGAAAAAATAATTTAAAAAAAGGCTTTGTTTGTTCAGCAGGGTTAAGGAATAGGAGATTTCTGCTAACCTTCACCAAAGTTGGCTTTTCTTGCAACGCATATTACTGCTCAAGGTTTATTCCTGCCCAAAGAATGGCTCCTGCTTGCTGGCTGAAAGAAACTTCTATGGGGTAAACCCACAACAGAGCCACACAGTTGCCCAGCCCTGCTTAAAAGCTTTCAATTCTTCCAAACCAGGTGAAATAATACGTGGTTCATGAATAGAGAAGGACCTCGGTATTCACACCAAAGCTCTGAAAGTAAGCAAGCGTGGAAAGGAAATTCTAGCTAATACAAGTTAAATATAGGTTATGTTAGCTGCATTTTACAAGCACTAAGAATGTTATTGGAGAAAGCTGTCATTTTTAATGACAGCACAAGCTCCAATTACCAGATAGCTGATACACTTGGGATTTGGAAGTTTTTTTTAAAATCACTTGAAATTTAAAAAAAAACCTTCATTATCAGCTTCTGAGTTGGATGTAAATAACCTCACCTGGTGCTAAGAAGTTTAACATTTCACAGGGCACATGAACAATTTAAAACCATTTATAAGTGTAGCTTCAGCTTCCTGGCAATTTAAACACAGTTTATGGCAACTTGAGCAGGAGCAGAGAAGGTGAAGCTGGGCTGGAGGGAGAACCAGACAGGGAAGACCAGCAAGGGACAGGGAGATGCAGAGAGCCAGAGGTCAGCCAAAACCATGGGGAGGCAGCCCCACTGGAACCTGGAATAAGGCAGGAACATACACTGGGCTAGAGATCATCTGCCAGTTCAAGGAGAAGACTAAATGATGGTTCCAGGCTTCAGGAAAGCCCCTTTAGCACAGAACAAAACCACGTATCACCTTGAGCCTCAACCAGAGGTGGCCCACAAACAGGGGCTGCTGTACCACTAGGAAATCCTCTCTGTGGTGGTACCCTCCCAGCTCTGTCCAGGCGTCCCTTGGATTTCCCACCATTTCATCACTCACCAAGATTTCACAAAACCAAAAGAAAGTCAAGAAGGTCTACAAACGTGCTTCCAAAAAGCTGGACAAGCCTGGTTTCCCAGCAGCGAGAAGCAGCGCCGCTCCATCTCCCAAATCTAACGGGATGGGCAGCAAAGCTAAACCCTGAAAACCTTGGTTTCTCCCCACCATCACCCCAGCTAATGTGAAAGCCTCAGAGTCAGCAAGAAGGACGGGAGGCTTCTAGCTCGTGGCGAGCTAAAAAGTGGGATTGAATCATTACTTGAAGAAGAACGTTTCGGTGTCTATAAATAAAAACCTGCGAGGCACATTGCCAAAGAAGCACAAGTCAATAGAGCTTTTCTATATGCGCTGTCAAAATTTACTTTTAGACAGTATATTAATTACATAGTCAATAATTGTGGGTTTCATTAGTGTATTAAATACCTCAATCAATAATATTTATCCTTCTTAGAGACAGTCTTCACCGAAAGGAAAAAAAAAAAAAAGGAGTATTTTTTGATCCTTCAGTTCAAAAAGTCAGTGCAGCATCCCAGCAAGGCTTTAATGGAAAACATAAAACACTAGAAACAGACAAAAAATGGATTATTACTTTTATTTTTTCAGCCTTCTGTACAATAAGCCATGAGGGAATTCCAAGAGCTAAAGCGATGGCCAAAAAATTAGATTTCTTTCCCTTAATTGCTCAACAGTGATGTCAGAGTGGACATGACAAATGTTCACATCTTTTATTTCTCCATCAGATAAACCATCAGCCCGGCTCTGCTCAGCCAACTTTCTGAGGATAAACCCACAGAGCAAAGAACCCATTTCTGATGCATCTCTGCGTGGTCGCCTGCTGCAGTGCAGCTTCTCAGGTGCCTTTATCATAACCTGGACCATCATAACCAACTAGGAAAAGTTCCAGATTCCACGTGGGACCTGCACCAAGCTCAGCCAGGTTAAACCCAAAGAAAAAAAAAAAAAAAAAAAAAAAATCACATCAGGCAACAGAAAAAGAGCTGAGGATGATTTTGTTTCCTTCTAAAAATCTCCCTTTAAAGGGCAAGAGGTTTGGGACAAATTCAAAAAATGCCTCTGCAAGTATCTAGTTAATTTTAAATAACTTGCAAGAACAGTTACATACAAGGATGGAAAAAGAAAAGCATTACAAGCAGCCTAGAAACACTCCCTAAGGCACGCTTTTGGCATGGCAGAGAGGCTGAATTTAACAACAAATCAATGCACTATAAACAGGAAAAAACTAAAAACAAACAACACCCCACCCCCCAAACACAGACACCTAAGTATTCAAATAAAATACACAGAAAAATGCATAACAGTCCTCATGGAAAAAAAAAAAAAAAATCCATCTGGCAAGTCAAACCACCTTTTGGGTTTGTTTTTTTTTTAAATGTGCACATGAATCAAATGTAAAAATGTAAACATGAAAAAACAGACAAAAAAAAATAATGAGAGAAGGTCTGTGGGCCTCTTGCATCCTTACAGATAATATATTAAAGAGAATTTCCACTCCCTGTAATAAGATTACTGATATTTACTGCACTACTCCAATATTTATAATGCATAATACGCTGCAGACCACTCCCTTCCCTGAACACAGGCTTTGGAAGGAGGCAGCCTGCTCTCTCTCATGTTTTCATGAACCTTTTATATAAAAGTGATATCAAATTTCTCTTTCTTTCCCATCTGAGCCACCTAAAGAGCCTCACGGCTGCTAGAGAGGCAACTCTGGCCATGGTGAGGACAAAGCCTTACAGGGTGGCTGCTCTTCTCCAAAGTGGCGCCATCAAGGGCCAAAAAAAAAAAAACAAAAGAAAAAGAAGGCAAAAGGAAAGGAAAGATGACAAAAGAGGACATGGAAGGAAAGTACATCTTCCTCCCCCCCTTCAAGATGTTAACGCTGTATCTCGGGCAGCAGATGCAAATATCACCAAGAATCAAAACATCAGACTCATCAACTTCCACGCTCATGCCCGGTGCATGAAAAGGACAATCCCATGGTGCTGGAACATGGGAGCCCACACACACACACACACACACACACACACTCATCCAAGCTGCCAGGCACAGTGTACACAGCACAAGGCAGCCAGCAAACACAGGCACAGCGCTCACCCCTCATCCCTGCAAGACTACCCTTTCATTTATTTTTATTTATTTTATTTTTTTAAACAGCAGCTCTTAGAACATATTCCTCCTCAAAGCTTTATTTGGAGGGGGAGGGAAAACCCCCACCTGATGCATCTTAAAAACCAGATGGGACTTGGATGGAATCTCCCCTCTTGAGACTCGCAAGGGTCAGTAACAATTAATTTAAAATTCACATACAGTGAAAACACAGTTAAATCGTTAACAGTGGGAATTAAACACAGCAAACTACCTGAAGGCAGCGTGTCAAAGCACACTCCTGATTGTCCCTTGGCCACACAGAACTTGCTCTTCTCCTGTAATTGCTCTGGTACCTGCCTTTTCAAACCCAGCAGCCTCCCAATCTCACCTGCGCTTTGTACATTTAATTTAAAGCAAAACATAGCAGCCACAGGAATCTTCACCTCACAGAAATCTAGTTGTGGAGTATTCCAGCATCCTTTCCATCCAGCAAACACACAACTCTGCCAACCTGTCCAGATAACAGCTGAAGCCATCCAGCAATAACCTGGACACTGGCAGGGGAGATTTATGATGAAGACACAGGCTTGTTGGCCAATAATCCCAATTAGCATTGTGAGCCCACTCACTTCTCCATAATTAGCACAGTCAAAAGAGTCCCAAGCCTTCTGAAGAGTCCCGTTTGCCATCGCCAGTGTCAGTGCCTACAGGGATCTTGCCAGGCTTTGGATGGCCATGGCCACTTGGCAACGAGGTGGGAGAATGGAGCCATCCCCGTGGCTCCTCAGCTGGACATCTGCTTTGGAACCTCACTTTCTGCTGATTGACAAACCATTTATTAACCAGTTATCTTCAACAGCTCGAGCCTACAATCAGGGGAAGGAAGCAAGATAGATATATGCATATATATTTCATGCAAGTGGGAAATCATATCTCCTCCTCCCTCCCCCCCCCCCCTCAGGATTCATTCTGCTAAATTAGCTTTTTTAGGCCCCTCCTAAAAAAGATCTTCATTCTCCTACTCAGTGGTGTAGTCCTCCTCTGTACTCGCCCCAGCTGAGATTCTTTTTTGCATCTATACGTATCCGGCCAGAACTGTACATTGCATTTGAGATGAGATCTCACAGCAGAGGCTTATATAATGCGATGGTACTTGCATATCTCTACTAGAAATACCTTGCCTTACATAGCTGGATGTTTTTATCACATACTAGCTGATTAAAGCATGATTAAAACCCTCCAACTCTTCAGTCACTAATGAGCATCCACTTTATAGCAGAGGGTGGTTGGTGTGTTGGTTTTTTTATTAGTCCTCAAATAAATGACTTTTCTCCCAAACTGTTTTAAGTTGATTTTTCTGTTCCAGCTCTCAAGGTCTCTCAGCTGATCCTGTAAGATACCTTAATGCTCTTGAGTATTGATACCTTCCATCTCCTGTGCTCTGGCTGACGGCAGCGTAAGCCCAGCGATACGGACGCAGAGCCATTCCCTCAGGGAGAAGGAGCTGCCCCAGCAGAGGCAGGTGCACAACATCGTCTCATAAAGCTGCCAGCAAATCCAAATCCATCATGGATCATCCATAAAAAACACCTCCCACTCTACGCAGGCCTGAGAATCGGAAACAACCTCAAGGAAAAGCGTTACCACTTGCTACCAGTCCCCTCAAACTGGGATGGAGGGAGAGGGAGGGAGGAGCGGAAGCCAGAGACTGGTTAGCAGAGTGGAAAGATAGATTATCACTGCTAACCTACCATTTGTCAATCCAGAACCATGCTGGGGACTGTAATTTTCTAGTCAACGCTTTATAAGCAAGGTCAGAGGGAACAACCACTTCACTAAAAAATTCAAGACATCAGCAGAAGAATCCAGTCACCAACCCTCAGGATCCAGAGAAGAGGAAGGGGTTGTTTGTGCAATTAATGGGCCCAGAATAACATCCTTCATATCCATCAATGGAAGTGGCATTTACAGTTCTGGAACATAAAGACTTAAAGACATAAAGAACATGGAGACAAACAGGAAATCCCGGGAAATAAAAGGGCACCAACTGAACGCATGAGGAAACACTGCTCTACAGAGCAAAATAAATAAATAAACTCCCGTTTTGCTACCAGAGACCCACTGCAGTATTGCCTGGATGCTTGGAGCTGTGCAGCAAATGCCAAGCTGTGAGCTGCAGCCAGGGAACACATAATTAATGTGATTAGGAGCACACAGAGCTAGCATGCTCTGCTGACTGAAAAGCCCAGTAGCATAATTACTGTTTTCTGTACTAGCTCTATGTCTGAACAAATCTCAAAGCCTGGTTAGTTTTAGACTGCTGTGTAAACGTCAATAAAAATCCCAGAAGTGCCAGCTCATCAGCATTCTCAAGCACAGAATTGGTGAAAATATCACTGCATTTCCATGCTGTTAACATCAGGCAAAGAAGTCTCCATTCTTCAGCCTAACCTTAAGAGTTTGTAATAAGGTAACATCTCCCCCAAGTGAATGCTTATTATGAAAGCTAATTAATTGCTTTCCAGTAATGAGAAGTCTTTGGTGTTCAAAGAAAGCAAAATTCACTACACAGGAATTAAGCAGTGTTTATTGAAACAAAGCTCCCCCCATTTAAAGACCTGTTTCTGATTAACATCATTACTAACAAACCCAAAGAAACTGAACGTACAAACATACAAAACATGTATAGGAAGGAAATGTATGCTCAAATCAGTCAAAATCCTGTAGTATTAATTGAAGAGAAAACTAAAGCAATGCTTTGTAGTTGCCTAGATTTCCCTGGGGGATGGAGAGTCAATGCTTATCTGCCTTCCTCAGAAGAGACAATTTTGATTAATATCAGACCCATCTGACTCAATCTATTAAACCCTGAAGGAAGGATATTCTTCAGATATAAGAGATAGGTCTTTGATTAATAATTCAACCATATTGCCATTCCAAGCATTAACAACTGCATGGCACCTGTGGAAAGGAAACCTTTGAATTCTATGGAAAGGAACTAAATTTGTGCTAATAGACCTGTTCTCCTCCGTCCATTATCCAAAAGCTGTGACACTCTTCCTCCCACCCTCTGCTGAACAAGTCAAAGCGTCAAGGTTGTCACTACTTTCTCGCAAAGAAGACACAATAGTTATTACAATTCAGCTTTACATACAGTAAGAAAGCGAAGTTACTTCAGACACGCTGAATGCTTTGTCTAAAGATCCTGGCAACCTGTCTAGAGACTCCTCCTTAAGAGGAGACA
The DNA here is from genome assembly GCA_004320125.1 of Scolopax mira. Classification (NCBI taxonomy): domain Eukaryota; kingdom Metazoa; phylum Chordata; class Aves; order Charadriiformes; family Scolopacidae; genus Scolopax; species Scolopax mira. The sequence goes on along the minus strand of BJBW01000701.1, from coordinate 144,312 downwards.
AGAGTCTACAATATCGTGGCCGTTAGAGTGCACTCTTACCTACCGGAGGCGTATCTTCAGAGAAGTGCATTAAATCACTTAGCCCACTATGTTGGCCTACCATGCATGGTGTAACTAATGCCAAGTTGTCACACACAGGGTGGGGAAAAAGTCAGTGTAATATCAGCTATTGTGTTTTTCCTGGAATTTCTAGCTTCCCTCAGTCAGCACCAGCCTCCTCACTATAGCTGAGCATTTCTCCTGATGCTTGCGATCAACCTCTTGCTGTATTCTCTGTAGTTCACAGGTTTGACATCTATCGCTGTAGCCTTAATACGAGACTCATCCTGTGAAAGAGAAATACAGAGTGTAAAAGAAGAACACAAAGCACTCTGGGCATTTGGTTCCAACCTCCACCTGCCCCAACAACTCATCGTTCCTGGTATGGGGTTTGGCTGGGGGTGCAAAGTTGCCTCCACAGCAATTACGTTGTTTGCATTAACAAGCCAGGCTTGATAAACCTGAGAGGCAAGAGAGTTAAAGACAGTGGCTCTCTCCTTCAGTGCTTAAGAATGACAGTATCAGAGTGAACAAGTATCTCTGGAAACTTCTCCCCACAATTATAAGAGGAGGAAGTCACCTCCCATGGAGACAGGTAAAACTGCAAAGGCCACAGGCTACATTATTTGCCTTTTGGGGGGCACTTACGTTGTAAGTCTCCTGTTTCACTCGGATCTTGAACTCGTAGGTGTTGAAGTTTGCATTTTGGAACACTTCTTCAAATGCTTGCTCATTCTGTGAGAAGGACAAAGACAGATATCAGCTGCAGATGCTTCTAGTAGCACCGTGAACTTTCAGAGCAGCTCGTCTTTTGCTGCTGTTGGCAAAATCATGTAGGCAGAGCTGAATCTTCCAACAAATTTTAGATGCCAAAACCATAACTTCCAAGTTTTTAAGAAAAACATTTAGTTCAAGGTGAAAACTTTTTAGCTACCAAAATAAAATAACCTACAGTTACACTGAAACTACAACCAAGCATACATGAGATTTTCTCATGCTGCTTAACTGCTAATATTCTGGTATCATCATCACAGACACCAGAGTTAACTATTTCTCTCTTAATTGTCTTATTAGGCATTCTGTTTCTCTGCTTCTCCATCAAGGCCCTCTGTATCCTTCACATCCTGACACAGGCCTGTTTAAGGGGGTGTTCTATAAAAAAAGCAGATGAGTGTTTTGAATGTGCTTTTATAACCATTGGAAGACTGTCATATTTATAACATAAGCCACTTCTAATTACCATAAGAACACTAAACATCATCATCATTTATAATGGACAATTTGTCAAAACAGTAAAAAAGAAGCAGGCAAGTTTTGGAGACCAGGGGAAAAGTTGATTTTTGTAAAAATGTAATTTTTATGAAAAAGTAAAACCTTTTGCTGACATTCCACAAAAATCCTGCAGCCCCGTGATGATACAGACAAGCAATTATTAATGCGCTCATACTCATTCTTACAAAAAAACCCTTTGCTGATATTCCACAAAAATCCTGTAGCCCCATAATGATATAGACAAGTAATTATTAATGAGTTTATCTGCCAGATGCACTTGACTTGATCAGTCACTCCAGCAGCAGACAGAGCATCTGATCTGGAATTTAACCCGCCTCAGTTTCACTCTTATTCCAAGAGTTACATCTGCTGTTTTTAAACGTGACAGCACTATTTTACACTATACAGTGATTCTCCTAATGTTGAGGAAAGCACAACAAAAGAAGGTGAACCAGGAGTAGCTGGTTTTATAGACTGCAAAATTTAGGCATATCCTTCCTGAATATTAAAACCTCCCTTCTTCTGACCATCGTATGGTTTAGAGGATAAGAGAACTCGCTTAATAACACATTTGGCTTGTGTTTCCAGCTCTGCCACAAACTATGCTAACCATTAGCAAAAGGAAAATGCCATTAGCATACCAGTCACTGCTACCCTACGTGATCCCCTTTGGTAACACAACACGGTGGAGAAGTAGATGAAAAACCTTGCATGTGTATCTACACTAAGCGTGGTCACTGGCTGCACGAGGACTCACTACCTGCTGTGAGCAGTGGAAAGACTCCCACCATCTTCACAGGACACTGCATCAGGTCTTCAGATTAAAAAAAAAAAGAAAAAAAGAGACACCAAGAAAAGCTTACTGAAAATGCATCAAGTACCATTTTTAAAGGCTCATAAAAGTGTCAAATCAAAAACAATTTCTCCTGGAGCACAAAGCATTCCCGCTGAAGGGCTCATTCTGTATTATGTTCCATTTTCTACCCTCAGCCATTTCCATTAGGCAGCTCTTCAGAAGACATTACATGTTTGTACTGTTGCACAGGATCTGCTGTATCTCCTTCCCCATCCAGTTCTCTTCAGCATTAAAAGTGACTAAGAAATTTTGTCTGAACTCTAGCAGAGATTAAGCATGAACGAAGTGAGAAAATATTGGCAAGTTAAGAACGTCTGAAAATGGAAATGCAAAAGCATAAGCATATCTAATTAAAATGCCCTGGCAATACACCTTCCTACAGAACACAGGTGTGCAGCCTTCATAGCATCACAAAAACTTTAGCATCCCAGAACCACAAGCTTTGTACCCCTTACCTTAGACAGTCAAAAGTGCAGTGAATTTTCAACAAACATTCTTGTATATAAATTACAGGAAAACTAGCCCTGCTTTCCAGAAATGGCTCACAACAGCATCTCAGGACAACAGCCTCAACAGTGCCTCCTGCTTCATTTCCCTCCCACAGCCAAGCACTGTGTTAACCAAGCACTGCTGTATCTCTGGGGCACCAGTATCAACCAGCCTTAGCCTGGCAGCACAGTAACACTCGTGTACAATAAAAGAACTTATTATGCTTTCTTGTTATTTAAAAAAGACAACAAAACTACACAGATCTTATATAGCAGTCAATTTAAATGAAAAAAAAAGAATATATCAGGAAAAGACTATTTTGGTGGGAAGAAAGGAAAATGCAGCCGAGAAGGTCATAGTGACAGAGGGAAGAAAATATTGTCTGTTAGTCTTTAACAGCTTGTAACCCTAAAATTCATTCTGATCTGTTAAAGAAAAATCACTTAACCATCTCTGCCAATGACCCATTTTACAAGTCATAGTTTGTAACCCACAAAGTTTCTGATAATTTTTGGTGGGTGTTTCTGACTATTTTGGTGATTATTTAGCCTTCAGAAGTGGGCTAACACACATCAGTTCAAAAAGCTTCCTGACTACTTATAAAGATACATACAAAGTGTTCTGGGACTTTTTGGTTTTGTAAACAAATTTTTGGAACACATTAGGGATAATGCTGTTAGCATTCCTGGCTAAAACAGTTGGTTTGGTTCTTTTTTTTTCAGATTCTTCCAATCTAGGTACAATGATAAAACAGCGTATCTTTTTGATTGGAGTCAACATGTGTTAAAGCCTCTAAAGGCTGTAGTGCTATGGACAAGAAAACAGCTATCTCTTGAGGTCCAGGTGATAAGAACAGGCTGATCTCCAGCTTTAACAGCCAAAAGAGCTCCGAGGTAGACAGACTGACTGTGGGAGCAAACTATGGGGGAAAGCAGGCAAATTTCTGTTCTCCAGGCAGATGGCCCGTGGAAAATAATCCTGAGGAGAGTAAACAAGTCCCTGCCAAGAACTTCAGGCTAGAGAGAAGCAGAGATGTGTGAACTTGTAAAAGATACTGAAATCCAACATCTGGAGAACAATCTTGGGCCACCAGGCCCCTGAGCTGGCCTATCACTCAGAATGGGCAATATCAGAGTCTTGTCAAACGAAGCAAAATATTACTTCCTTTCGTATAGTACTTTTGTATTTGTTTTAATAATGCTGTTAATTTCCACAGCAACTACACGAGCATAACCCATTGATTTTGCCACCTCTGCTGAATTAGAAGCACTATACATGCACACACAGGGATGATGAGATCGTGCTCTCTAACAGATCAGCACTGGTGTTTCTGCAAACACCTTACATCTTTCTCCAAGTTGCCTTCAAAGTCAACATTACAAGACTATTTCCTTACCAGGAAGATCAAAAAAACCAAGGCATCTCAGGGCAGTCCAACAACAAGATGTGTGAAACGTAGTTAAAGTTCTAGAGATTTACTAAAAATACAATAAGCTAATTGACTGACCTTTTCCTTCAGTTCTCCCAGGAAAGCTGCGTTTTGCCCAAGAATGAGTTCTGCCGTCTCTTGGAAACATGTCAACCACTGATACTCTAGACTGTCTGCAATGGTCACCTGAAAAAAAACCCACAACAAAAACCCCAAAGGTCATTCATCCAGTTGCCTATTCCTCAAGGAAGACAGTACAAAAGAAACATTTATTTCACAGCTACATAAAGTTTCAAATCTCCATTAACTAAGAGAGGCCTGTACACTGTAGGTACCTTCTGTCACTGAGGGTAGAAGGCAGTGACTTACTACCTTTTTTGGATTTTTTTTTAGCTCTATAGAATGTCACTGTAACAGAGCAAGTTAATATTGACAGTACGTTGTGTCACAGGAAAAGGCCAACACAATCACAGTGGTACACACTGATGGGACAGCTCTGCTCTGCTGTCACCAATGGGCTGTGAGCAAGAACAAGTAACCCAGAACAAGCACCACCGAGGGTGTGCAAACTACATTTACCTTGTATATACCCAAGTACTTGAGCATAGACACAGGTAATACTACTTTATGAGGAAGCTATCAAAACATTCAAGGACAAGACAGAGCAGTAAAAAGACCAATTACTAGCCTCACATGCATCTCCTGGCTGCTTTGATAATTAGGGATGAGAAAGATGGGAGACATGCCGTTCTGAAGGCCTTGACTGTACCCTCAGTATCCCCTTTATACGCTACGAGAATGATTCTGCAATGTAAAGCAGTTCATGCGTTCCTCGAAGTTACCCGCTAGAAATTATTCAGAAGCAGTTTGTGTTTTAGTGCGACTGCAGGGATGGTTCCCTCCTCTCTGCATGCCCACCTGGCACAGCATTTCAAAGAAGCAGATACAACTCTGACTTATAATGTAAAACAGAAGCAGGTTCAACGCTTATGGCATAAGTGGGCATCACAATAATACTCCTCAGACATCTTTCTGAAGCAGGCTCCATTAAAGTATGAGACAGAACAATACCTACCAAAAAAATTGTACTAAATATAGGTAGCAGCTGTAAAAGTGCAATTACTGCTCTCCAGAAATGCCATCTTACTTCAGTTTATCTTCACTACTGAAGAGGCGTAGGCCATCTGTACTCTGCACTGCATAGTACACTTGGAAACCAGCATCAACTGAGCTAGCATCAACTTTTTGGCAGAGAGAAAAGCTTTTAATTGGAGCACTAGGAAAACAAACTGCTAATCAGCTCAATGAAACATCCCTCACCCCGGTACAGCACACAAGTCACTTAAATACCCTCTAACCCACCACAGAGAGACAAGCAGTTCTTCATAACACCCCACTCTCTGGAAAGGATTCCTGTTTGGGCTGTAGAGGGCAAAGAGACACGCTCTCCTCTACTCCAGTTACTCACCAGCAGCATCATGCGATACTTGAAGTTGGGGAATTCACGATCGCACTTCTCACAGCGATACAGTCCATTTTGCTGGTCTATCACTTTCTTATTGCAATCCTGAGAGGGACAGGCCTGGTACATACAGTTCTCTTTGCGCAGATGTACGACTGTGGCCACACAGCTAAAATAATCCGCCTGCCGGAGAGAGCGCGCAACGTTAGCCTCAAAATACTCAATGTTTTCCAATTTCTGAATTAACTACAAAGAAAGGTGGCCCTACTTGGATCTTTAGGATTAGAAAGCTTAACAGCTATGGATTATTGGGAAACTGTAAATCAACCCCTCTGTTGCAATCATTTTCAGGCTTCCATTATGTTAAATAAAGCCCCTACAGCAAGATTAGTTTGTGTTTCCATTGCAGGAAACTCCAATTGCTAGGTTTTCTTTAGATAAAGCACATTTGCTTCTCCATTGTGTGTGTTCAAATCTCTACTTTTCCACAAGATTAAGATTCTGCACTTTACTATGCTTCTTTTGGGAGCCAATACAAAAACCAGAAAGCCTACTGTGTAGTATTACAGATAAGCATTCGATGAAACTATAGCCTACAGAACAAAATACCCACTCCCCACGCTAAAATAATCATCCTAATGGTTTAAGACCACCATCAAGTCTTTCAAAAGATAAACAGAGGTTGCTTTAGAAGCATGTGCAAAAAATTCTCACAGAAAATAGCTGAATTACAGGTAAAAAGGTATTTTTTCCTTGGATAGAAGTTCTTGAGTATCCTGAACGGCTTAGCACTTAAGTTTGAAAAAAAAAAAAAAAAATTTAAAAATAAGTCAAGAAGCCTAGAGAGGTTACTGGCCTGGAATGCCAGAGACTTGGGGTTTATTCCTAGCTTTTCTATTGACCAAGCGTGCACCCTTGAAAACCACTTCCTCCTAATGGACCTATTTCTCCTAGAACACTTTGTGCTATATATATATATAAACATCTTTGGGGTGAACTACCCCCTCACCCCCATTTATACAAGGCTTCAAATCCTCTTGCAAACATGATATCATGTTACAACTTTGGCCACAAACTTGAATTTATTTAAAAAACCCACACATATAAATTATTTAATAGCATAAATTCTGAGATTAGCACATACTGCTCAACAACTGGACTACTCCAATAAGCAGAATGCCTGCGTAAGGTCTAGCTTTTTATTTTCTCCCCAGTACACAAGGCTTGTACTCGGTGGGCACGCTTTACCTTATCTCCTTGTCCCAAGTTCTCAAATTTGGCTTCAAACAAAGTTTTCCAATTGGTGTTCATCCCAGAGGCTGGCCCACCCCTCACATCAGAGATGGAGGCACATTCCAGAAGCTGCCCCTCAGAGTCAAACCTGGAACCACAAAGATGCACTTCTATTTCTGGAGAGCAGACCATACAGACTTATCAAAAGCTTACATTTAGTTTCGTGTTCTTAATACAGGAGGGATTTTTTATCAATGATTGCAAAGGAAACAATTACAGTAATTTGTGTATATTGCAAACAAAAATAGCATTTCAGAATAAGTTAATAGTCCGACTTAATTAGCACAGTATTTTATAAACCCACAAAAGGAGGACAGCTTTGTTCCATATAACTGCAATTTGTTTGCCAGCTAGTGGTCAAAGCACGCACTGCATGCTTCTTAAAGGCAGTCAGATAACAAGATTTAAGGGCATCAAGATATTTCCATAATTAAAATTAAATTACATGGTACCATTATCTTTGCAGCAGCTTCAAAAGAAAAAGAAAATAGCATTGAACAGATTATGCTTCCTCTGTTAAAATAAGAAAGCACTGCTTTTCAGCAAAAGGTTGTACTGCCATCCCATTCTGGTGTTTTTTGTGACTTGAGAAACACACCAACAAGATTCAAAACCTGAACTTAATTAAAGTGTGACAGTAATAGCTACAACCCAAAATCAATTTTATCTTCAACAAGGCTCTGAAGTACGGGAGAGCCACAGCTTAACAACAAATGGAGAATGCCATTATATTTTATCTATGTTTGGGTGATTGAAGTAGAACCTGAAAACCCAGGATTCACAAACCTGATGCTGTCAGTACTTAACCCTATTTGTACATAGGCCACATCTCACCGTATCTGTAGTTATAGTCAACAATTTAGCAACTATCTATAGTAGAAGCAACAAACCACCAAGAAATCACTTTGTTTTCCTGACAATAAAAATGTTATTTTGCTATCTGAAAAATATCTGATAAGGAGTAGACACTGGAAGAAGTCAATATAGTTCCTCCAGTCCACATGAGGAGTGCCTATCAGATTGCACACAATGGAAAATGCCTGTGGAAAAAAATATTGTTCTCTCAGATAATGCCTCAGAAAGTGGAGCTGGTCAAGTCTGATTTCATGCTGCCTTCCAAGGCTTTGGGTCAGCATGCGCTACTCTGATTTCAATTTTTCAAGGTCTGTCATGGAATTACAAGTTTTGGAACAGAACAACTTGAAAGGAACAGCCTTTCAGGCTCTAGTACTTTCAAGGAAGAGACGTTTCTATAACCCTGGAACCCATGCTACCTTACTTTAGTATATACAGACTGCTCAAGTACAGAGAAACAGAATAGAAGAAATACTCTGCAGCAGCTTGGAATGAGTTAACATAAACACACTCATACCATCCTCGGAGCTTAAAAGCCTCTGGGCTATCAGGGTTGATGACAACTGTACTGGAGGACAGGACAGACAGGCTTCTACCACCAAAATCAGAGACGCGGGCTCCTTTGATGGCTACCACAGGTTGTCTAGAACCATCAAATTGTTCAGCCTGTATGTGTGAAAAAACAGGAAACATTAGCAGCACGCTACAGTAAAGGTACTGAGCTTGCAGTCATAATTCACAGATCATGACAGGAGACAAAGTCTGAAGCAAACTATCTCACTATATTTAGAAAGTCATGTTTTAAATGGTATCACTAGGAGTTTACCAAGGCAGCTACCTAATCAATTAAAGCAGTGATCCTAACACTCCATTTCCTAAGGAGCCAGAAAATCCATAAATCACACCACCGGTTTGAAAAAAAAGGGATTGGTCCTCCCCATTAGGAGTTTTACACAAGGATATTCAACAGGGAGATGAGTTATGGGAAGTTTTTCACAAACAGAAAAATTTATTTGTTCAGATTAGACTCTTCAGGAGATGAAACAACTCATTGAGCTTGACTGAACCAATCACATCTATTCTACTACAGCTTAAACAATAGAAGTGTAGGTTCACCAACTTGCCCTCGACCTTCCATTTTCTGTTATTACTCTCATAAAGCTGCTTTAATGCTGTCTAATTGCCACTAGTTTGTTATCCGAGTAAAGCTTGACACTAACAGAACCTCTTGGTGTGAGAGAGGTTTTGAAAGGTATAGATTTTTCTGGACCCCACGTCACTTAGCAAGCACAGGGAGGATCATGTGCTTAAAGATTACAAATGAGTTGGAGTTAGCAGTGGCATTCACTGTATCCATGAGATGCAAAAAGAACACAAAATATATCCCTGCACTTAGGGCAATGACTAAGTGAGACAGTCTCTAAAGGAATAGAGAGTCTAACCCTAACTGTGCCAGCTGCAAGTCTTGGGTGCAAGTCAATTCCCCTCAATACTCGTTGCTGTCTCTTATTCCACAAGAAAGCAAGCAGATTCAACTTTGTAAAATGCCTACCCTGATCTCTGTTGGAAGAGTTATACTGGGAACTGATAACCAGTAGCCTCTCCTGTAACAACCTGGTTCAACCTCAAAACTTTGTGATGTTCAACTTCAGTTTACTTCATTTCTATCAGCAGATGGTTAATGGTGTTTTGCTATCTACAGTTATCAGAGCACTTGATCATTTCACCATAAAGCATCACTGTCAAGCTGGCAGGATCACTCCCATTTTATAGACTGGAGCATAAATCCCTAAGTATCTACAACATCGCTAGAAAACAAAGTAGCCTGTTAAAAGGATAAAGAAGCAGTTTTACTGCAACTACTCATACTTTCAATTCCAAGGCTCTAATGCTTTAAACTCCTAGTCTGATACAGCCTCTCAACCCCCTAGTTAAGCAGCAATTTATGCAGTGCATCCCACCCTACAAATAAAATTCATCTCAAATGAGACAGCCGTAGCCACCAGGCTTTTCCATAATCAAACTGCAACTCCTATCCTTTCCTAAACTAGAAGCCTGTTATCTTCAGTCTTTGGGCTTAAGACATGTCTGCAGTTGTTCAGAACACATTAGTCAGATCATGTCAGCAGTTTGTCAGAGAAAGGTTAAGAACATCACACCTGAATGAAACCAGACAGTCTTTCACCTTCTCTCTGTCCCTGATCCTCAGACACTTAGGACTCTGTCTCAGGGCTGTACCCATCTCAGATGACAACAGCACTCTCATTTCCTCACCCTACACAAAGGAAAACCTTTCCTTAAGAACGGGTAAGAGAGCACATACCTCGTGTCCCCATAGTGTAGCTGTCACCAGCTTCCCTGATGTATCCATCAGATGCACGTTCCTCTTCGAAACCTCCCTATTGTTAGCTTTCACTACAATTTTAGTGACCTCTTCGTAGCTCTTACAAATTCCAATTACATCTGAAAAACAGTTACGACTTAGTTACTGACTCAAGGGTCACAATTGGGGAATGCAAAATCACAAGAGAAGAATTCAATCCTAGTGTCAGATTTTTACCTTGTACCCCAGCTCCCTATTCAAATCAAATCTGATATGGAAATTAAGTGTATTATGGTAGGAATGTTCCACTGCAGAACTCTTCAGTGCTTTAATTTTGTTGACGAATTCATCAAGATATTCATGAAGGTGAGCCTCGCCGCATTAGCGAGATCAAGGCCTTGTACTATCTTTTCCCATCACATTCTGTCCTGTAACACACACTTTTGCTGTTTAAGCCCAAGTCTCTCAGACAAAGGGTTTCAAAGTGACTGTAACACAACGAAGCAAGTGGCTGGTGCCCTCACTGTCACTCCATAACCTGCAACTTAAACAACTCTGCACGTTTAGGGAGTAAAAGTAACACAATTCCCTTTGCACTCACTAAAAATATACTGTTTTTAATATTACAGATCTACCTTTAAAATTCCCAGCTAAATCCCTCTGAATCACAGGCATCTTGTGCCTGTGAAACCTGAGAGCCCTCGCCCCCACCCAAGCCTCTGATTTTTTCCGGAGTGCTCTGCCCAACAAATTACAGAAAAACAAACCTCCAATACTTCACAAAGCAAGCCAAAACAGTCATGCAACTTGGACTTGAATGCAAGGAATTATGCCAAAATCACTACAGAGATAATTAGATAGTGAAAGAGAACAAGACCATGGAAGGCATGAAATGCACACGTGCTGAGCAAGGACGTTTTCCTTTCAACCCTTTTCTGTGGAAAACAATGATCATAGTACAATAAACAATTATCATTTACTGTCTTTAGTTTAAAGCACAAATTTGAAGAAAAATCATTATATATTGTTAGTAGAAGAGAGAAAACTGCATGAGGTATTTTTAATGGCAACCATCACTGGATAACTTAATTTAAGAGATCCTAACACTCCAAGCACTGTATGCTCACTACTCTCCCCACTATTCAGGACACAAAAGTAAAACTTCAAAGCTTTAGAGTTTGCCATTTTGCTACTCAGACTGACCAACAATTGAATCTTTGGGTGTGTTCTCCAGGTCAGAGATGGATACAAACTCAAACTGAACAGATGGAAGATGCTGGGCATCATCACAGGGCACAACTGAAGTCTCATTAGTGAATGTAATTTCATAGTCATTCTTAACAGCTGTATATTGCTTGTTAGCAGTCTTCAAATTGCCTTTGGTAAAATAATATACCTACAGGAGAAAGCAATGAAACAGAGGATATTATCAGAAGTCAGACAGAGAAAATAGATTGTGTTCACCTTTAAAAATCCTTGCTATGCTGAAGTTCCTCTTTTCTAGCTTATGTCAGTCTATGAAAGCCCAACGCTACCGTACCTTGTTCAACTCAATGAGTGGAAAGAACTTGTCTGCTTGATCATTGAACGCAGTAGCTCTAATCTCACCCTGCAGGGAAATAGGAGAGCTGGTCAAAACTGAAATTCGGCACGAACAAAAAAAAAAAAAATAAAAAAGAAATCTTTGCAATGTTAAGTGGCATCAGTTCTACACACACAGTGTGCTCTGCCAGGCTAGCTCCAGGCATGTGAGAAACAAACAATATTCTCCTCGCACTTGTTGTTTTAGCTAAAACAACATATTCTACACCTGACCATCAAATCTCATATTCAAGTCTCATTAGTATATCTTTAGATACACTAAATGCTTGAGAAGTACATATATCATATATACACCTCTGAAAAAGTATTCATAAAACTGGCACACGAAAAGTATATTTAAATAGATAATGCAGCTCGACAAATTAGCACACAGTGATACCTCCTGCTCATACATTTCTCTTTAAGTGAGAATTAACAACAATTATAAAATCACTAGATATAAATATTGTTGGTTTTTTAAAAAAAAAAAAACAACACAGACTGTATACAGAGAAAACAAATGGCTGATGACAACATGTTACATTATTAACCTCACATTTTATACTAAACATAATCTACCAGAATCTTGTTTGTTTTCACGACAGAAGGCTGTAATTTGATAAGAGGTTTGACAAACGGCAAGTTTAGTTCGATTAACCAGATACCGCTCCCCAAACAAACCACAGATGAAATTTCCTAGTATTACAATAATTTGTACTCCGATTTCCTCATGAAAATGAAAGCTTATAACTTGAAGGCAATGCTCCACATTACAAAATGACATGTATCTAAGCAAGGACGAGACCTCATTCTCAATCTACAGGAAACCACCATAAGCCTCAGTATTAGGTTGTCAGTTTCCATAAACAACTATATTTTGAAGCAGCAAAAATTTAGTCACACACTATAGACTTTGATGAAAAATAATCAATAATGCCATACATTTAAGACTTCGTTCGGGATAAAAACTGGGTCGTCAATGCTCAATTTAATGAATACAGGAATGCAAGCTTCAGTCATAATAAAAAAAAAATTCCTATAATACACTTTATTTCCTCTATTCTGTCTTTATGAAGGGTTCATCAGCATCTGGCATACATTATCTTTCTCTCAACATATGACACTTACGCTTTCATCAACTAGCTCTATAGAAAAGAGCTTTCCTTCACCACGGGAGTTGCTCCACGTGCGGATCTGGCCTTTTTGGGTAACACGAGCACAAATGGTCCACCTGAAATTGTGCAAGAAATCACTGTTCTGTGTCTTTTTTATTAGAGAAGAGATTGAATTGACAAACCTTCGGAACTTGAATGTCACTATTTAAAAGCCAGAATCTTCCCACTGCACCTCAGCAACTCTACCTGCTTTTTTTGCTGCTATCTATTTTAATGGCCTAGACCACTAAAGGCAGAAAGTTGTAGAGAAAGCAACAAAGCCAGCCATAAAGCATCTAGTATGATAATAGGAGCGAACAATCTTCAGCACAGAAGCAAGGCTGCAAATCTTTTACCCTTCTAAGGTACATTTCTCATACAGCACTTTGCCTGTTCTGAAAAGCCATGCTAGAACTCAAGAGCTCAATTATAGGATTCGCATTTAACTTGTGTAATCAAATCAGTTTGCATAACTTAAAAATGTCACTCATGAAATAATTACATCCTCATGCTTTTCAACAGAACAGTAGCCGAAGTGAATCGCTTACTGAGCTATTTTGTCATTAAGTTACCAAAAAGAAGGTTGCTTTAAGGAAAAAAGAGAAGTCAATTGATTTTCAACTAAAATATTAAAAACCTATCAAGCTCAGCAGGGTAACTTCACCAAGACAACACAAAGGCAAATCTCAGATTGTCAGTGGTGATGAAACAAAACAAAAAACCAAACAAAAAAAACACCCCAAAAATTCCCCCAAAAAACCCACAAAGAAACAAAAGAACAAATCGAAACCTGTACAGCTGTTTTTATGGAGGGTTTTTTTGTTTGTTATTTTACAGTGGCTTTGTTGTTATTGTTTTTTATATTTGTTTGAAGTTAACCAATAAAATCCAAAGAATTCAAAGAATGAGTTGACACATGAGAAAGCACAAAGAAGCTATTGTTCCTTCATGCCTGTGACATTGAGTAATACCTGGCAAGCCATGATAACTCACTTGGACTGGTAGGGGTTCAGGCTGGCAATGGGCACTACTTTGGCCTGTGATCCCCCCGGGGTCTTCACCGCGCTGAGAGCACTTGCTTTCCCAAACTGGTTTGAGGGAGCGTGGTACTTTGGAGCAGAGGGACCTTTCAAAAACCACAACAAAGCAAAACAGAAATTTCAGCCTCACAAACAAAAACCAGGTTAAAACCAACTCTCGGTGCAAGGTCGGGAAGAACTTTTCCCACCCCATGCCACGGGAAGCTGCACAGAAGGCAAAGTTATAGTCAACACTGGGTAGGGACGTAAAGCTCCATTCACTGTGCTATGGAGAGGGCACCACAGAGTGGCCAAAGTTTGTTGAGTCACTTCTGCTCTTGGTCACAATTATTTTCTAGGCTGCGAACAGCTGCAGAAAAGACACTCTTCAACTTTTAGAGCACTTACACTGGAAGTGGAGATGTGCCCAGAGCCAATGACCTAAGCACAGGCTAAGTGAGAAGCAACTAGTTAGCAGTAAAATCTCTAAAATACAGCACATCAAGCTTTAGATCTACACCACTTGATGGAACAACTAAGATGGTACCTCCACAATCAAATAAATTCCTGACATAAAGCAATACTATTAATTCTACACTGAATCTGGTTAATGTGTAAACGTAGAACTCATTATCAGCTTTAACTACAGGAAGAAAGAGCTTGTTCTGTGCTGCAGTAAAAAGTGTCAAAATTTTACTATTTCAAAATTCTTTACTGAAGTAAATACAGACAGGTTAAAGCAGTACCAGGAGCTAGGACACTGACAACTCTCTTGCTTTTAAAAGCAGCCTGCAGGCTGCCATTTAAATTGACTGCCTTCTTCAGCATCTTACTATTTAAAATACTGATCAAAAACCTGTATTTATAGATGTACTATCAAATTATTTCATTCCTGTACCACCTAAACTGTTTAGCCTCAATATCCCAGCACCAGTAACACACCTGTTGGGCAGCTCTGGGTGCCTGCAGAGCACTGGTTCAAGAATGCAAAACTGCATCATGTTGGATATTCAGTTCACTGTGTTCTGTCAAAGTTGGTTGGTTTTTTTTTTTGTTGGGGAAAGGGACGTATTTTTTTTTCCTTTTTTTTTTTTATTATTAAATCCAAGCCTCTTGAGAGAATTCACCTTTTAAAGCTACGGATTAGTCTTTAACGTAGTGTTTCTTGAGCACCACCATTACAGAAAGGATCCTTTTTAATTTTAAACTAGCCCTGTACTGCAACAATGGAAAGCAGAATTCCCGCGCGGGATTACTCTTACCTGCTACTGACAAATTGCCATTTTGTGGCTGTGGTTTGCTGGCTGCTGGATTTGCTGCTGGAGCTGCAGAATGTTGCTGCCCTTGTCCTGGTAATCAAATGGAAAGAGATGTACAGTACAGTAGGGAGCATAGTAATTAAAAGTACCCTTAAGCCTTTTTAGGAACTAAGGCTTGCATGAAAAAGTAATTTAAAACACAGAGAACGCACGCTAAAATTCAGGTGTATTAAGACACAGCAGTGGCAAAGTATCTATTGAACAGTATTACTATGGAGGAATTTCAGTCAGATCTTTTTCCTCAAGCAACTGCTTTCTATTGCAAAAGAATTCAAGGTTGACAGTTATTTAAAAGGACAGCACTGAAGTAATCTTGACAACTTCTCAGTTTTTACAGGCTTCTATTGCTCTGACAGGTAGTTTCTGCTACTACCTAACAGCCAAGCTAAAAACCACGGGAGCATTCCCTCTTAAAACTCAAAGGGCCAAAAACCCACTGGGTAGAGTCAAACCATGAACACAAGACAAAGAAAACACCTGTTATATTTTACTTCCAAAATATTAAGATATTTAATGTGGGAGTGATGGGAGTCGTCATCTCAGCATTCACCAGGGACCCTCTTGGGACACAGCAGTATATTGCAAAGGGAGCAAAGTGATGCCATAATAAGTACCTATTGTGCATTTTTTTTAAGATTCCATGACTTATACTTGCCTTATAGTGATGATAAATTACAAAAGAAAGAGCCAAATGACATACCTAGAGAAATAGTACATTAGAGTAATTTACAATTCACAAATTTGAATTCCTTTACAGAATAATTGTCCTATCATATTTTGCTTCCATGTCAGAAAATAGGGATATACCTAACTCTTAAGCCACCAATTTGCAAAGAGTCCTAGGCCTGAGCAGGCAAAGCTCCCCCTGATTTGGGGTGTGAGAAAAGAGTTGGTCAGAGGAAGAGGAAAAGAAGGGCAGACCAAGTCCATCAGCATCCCAAGGAATAAAAGCAGAGAATCCCAGAAGAGAATGGCAAGGAAGGGTGGCACAGAAGTCAGGCAAAGGAAGAGAAGCAACACAAGGAGACCATGATGTAGCATCACCTGATGTTGTACAGTCTACAGAGAGAACTGTCTAATTATTTTTAATTCAAAAGAAGGTCCTTGCACAAAACCCAATCTGCTCCTCTAACTTGCCGCAGTAGAGTCACATCGGTGAACCGGTGACAGCGGTCTCCCTGGCAACAGGGTGACGTCAAACAATGTGTATTTACTGCAGAATCCGCTAGATGGAGAAGCCAGATTTCACCCTTGCTCAGAGGACCCAGTGGGGGTCAGTGCTCAACTGACCCCACATTCATTGTGCCTAAGAGGAGAAGAAGGAAAAGTATCCCATAAGAAAATATGTGAAGAGAAAAAAATACGTCTGGGCAGGGAGAGAATCTTCAAGAACAGGAATGTGCATATGGAACAGCAAAAGACTTCCTTGCTATTTTTGTTCCAAAAGGTTTTTCCCCATGATTTTTTAATAATAATAATAAAAAAACCAAAACACCAAAAAAACCCCCACACCAAAAACCAACTGAAAGACCACTGTATACATTAGAACCCTTATGTATTATGAAACACAAAATCATGTTTTAATGGTTGCCTACCCACAGCCTGGTGTTTCTCAACAGATTAAGAATATATTAACACATCTATGCATGTGCTCAATACAGAAGTGGCAGAAATATCTCTCTAATTTTCTCTCTTGTAGAGCCTAGGGACTCCTAAACTATGGGTTTTGGTGGCTGGTGGCTTACAGATCACTTAGTGTGCTCAGATAACTTATTCCTCTGCCTGGCTTTCACATAGTTTTTATTAGTAGAAGTTAAAAAAAAAACACTTGAAATACCTGATCACATTTCTGCTGTATATACTGCGTTAGACAAGCTCAAGACCTTCAGCCAAAGCTGCCTACTCTAATAGAGCAGCCGTTGAACACTAGTCCTGTGCTTCCAATGATTTGTTACCAAGATGTGCTGCTACACTGCCATGGTGAGAGAAGATCTGTCCCAGAACTCAGAGGCAGCACAGGGGGAGGAAGAAGAGGAGAGAAAATGCACTTTAACAGAACTCACACAAAGGGCAATGGTGGGAAGGAAAGATGAAAGAGCTGAAGTGAATGTATAAGTATACAAACATTTCAATGCGGAAAGATTAATGACAGAAGTTAAACATAAGTAGCAAGTAATTGTCATAGTAAGAAGAAAGTCCAGCACCAGAGTAATCTGAATGAGATTAATGACGTTAAGTAATAACATTACCATCTAGTTTTCAACAAGAACTAAACTGCTCAATCTTGGTTTTCAATACTATTATGAAATGCTGCCTGAAAAGTTTTTATGATGTGCATTAAGAAGATTGTGTCTCCGGCTTCCTTGTTTGGCAGATTAACCACCTACTGCTCAAGCATAAAGTAGCCAAAAGTCAGCTGCTACTGAAGGTCCTACTGTAGCATGACAGTCTAGGAAAGAATATTCCTTAATCCTAGACCTAGCCATTTGAGATCTGTATTTCAAGTACAACTAATCATTCTTTTTAAAATATTTGAACTTTTTTTTCCTCATGATAACCACAAAGTGTTCTTAGATACTCATTCTGCATTAGATGAGTGTTCCTCAAAAATACAATCTCTCAATACATATAGGAATTTAAAGAATTTGCAACTTGAAGTAGACCTCTGCCATTTTATCAAGGCCTTCACAACAAATCAGGCAGCCCTGCAGAGCAGAAAGGCTGGGTTAAGCTTACCTAATCTAAGCTATTACAGTCTTCTGTAACTGAAACCTTATTTAATATCAAGTAAAAGGGTATGAAGTCTAGAGAATAACTTCAGTGTTAAAATGAAATACACATCACATCAAATTTGACATCTCCTACCTACCTAGTGGCAAGGCCTATGATCAGAGACCTGTGAAATCTCCAAAAGCATTTAGATTTGAAAACTTCATTGCTGAGCACTTTTGTAATCCCAAATGAAGAACACAACTTGGAATGGTCATGGTAATTTTACCCAAATTTATACTCTTAAAGGTATATTTTCAGCTCAGTTCTGCAAGATACCACGTTCCAAGACGTTTCTAAGCAACAATATGACAACTGAAAAACATTATATTCACAAGCTCTTGTGTCACACAAGCAAGGGAAACGAGAGAAAGACACAAAACAGTCTGCTCAATAGCTATTCTGAAAATCTTGGTCTCTACAGCAACTGTGGGATCAAACCATAAAATCTGAGATGTCAACACATTTTTTAAACAGCAATTAGCTAAGTAACTATCAAAGGAACAAAGGATTCTTTAGGCTCATTTAACAAACGCCCCTCTAATTCCCTAGGAAAAAGAAAAGTTAATGAAGAAAGATATCTTTGCCTTTGCAAAGAAGTCTAATTTCTACTTCGATTAGTAAAGTAGATTTTTTAAGAATGGCAGTGTACCTGTACCACCACTGTTTGTCTGAAATACCCTACACTGTCTGAAAATTGTTGCCACTAACGTGCGGTCCCTTTGTAATAAAAATATATTAATACACTTCCACCAAGAAAAAAAGAATAAAACAAGAAGAGCTATTTGCTATTAAGTTTCATCCGTTATCTGAATATAATGACAGAGCTGTTCAAATATTTTAAGTGCTTATTATCTCTCTCTTTATAAAAGATCAGAACTGGAAGAACAGAACATGCTTTTCAACATATCTCAGGGTGGTAAGTGGCAGAAATATATAAATGAAAAAAATGTTTGCCTGAGAACTGTAAGTTCAGGACATGAAAATTAAGAACAGTTACTTATGCAGCATAATAAAAAGAAAAGATTCATGGCAGGTCAGATTAAAGTCCACCCAGCACATCATTTTTCAGATGGCAAGGCAGGAGGGGGTGCTTTGGGAAGTCTGTATGCTACCCGTGTTTTCATACCAGTCTCTCATCTACGTACTTTGAGCAATCTAAGTTTCAGTGCTTCCTGAACCCAGCATTCATGCAGAGGATGTATTGTTATGTGTTTAACAGCCTTTAATGGATTTTTCACGTCTAATTGCTTTTTGAACCTGTGCCAATTTTTGGCACCTACCTCACCAAGTTCCATAATTTAGCTGTGCACTGTTTGGGGGTGCGGTAGAACCTTTGTTTTAAAACCACTACCTGACAATAAGAGAACTAAAGAGCATCAAAGGAATGCAGAAAAGAGAGAGAGATTCATCATTCTTTATTCATCCCCTCCACGCCATCTTATAGTTTCATAGATCATTATTACATCTTCCTCCTGCTGTTTGCTTTCCAGACAGAAGAAATACTCATCTTACTAATGTTACTCATTATGAAGAGACATAGAATAGCTTCCACATACTTACTGGAACTCTAGGTAGAGACCACTTATGCACAATAAAAATCTGTCAATGTTATCATAAAGTATTGGTACTTCCCAATAGCATGTAGAGACAGCAGCTTCAGCCATGGTGTAGAGTTTATCAAAATATGAACAAAAGCCAATTTGTATCGCATGAATTGGAAGGATTTTTAAGATCTGGATATCGCTGTTCTAGACATAAGAAAGCAGGACATGTCTGACTGCTTCTTTTTAAGTGCAAGAAGCAGACAGCTGAAAGGCTGTTAGGTTACAGATGGTTTGCTCAGAAAGGTCTTTGTTTACATAGAACACTCACCTTCATTGTATGGCACTGGATTGCCAATATTCCCACCAACCATATCAGCAGTTTTCAGAACATTTAAATCCATCAGTATAACCACTCTCCTACAAACACAGAATAGACAGCAATAAAAGCTTTCACTCCCTCCACAACTCTATCAGACTCTGAATATCCTTTGCGGCCAAACCATTAGGGGCTGATTCTTTGGACAAGGGATATGGAAGACAAAAGCTCTGTGCTCTCAACTTAACCCTCTCATGGGGTACAAGTAGGCTTGAAACCATACCACGTTTCATCAAGAACAGCCACTGACAGGCTGAACAGACACACAAATATGGCTTGAAACAACAGTGTTTTAAGATCTGGTGCAGTTTTGATACTTTTACAAGACAGAATATATACCCTGCCTCAAAAGGTTATATTCCCTCTATAAAAATGCTGAATATAAAGACTATGAACCTCAGTTAATTTTCTACTAGACACATACAGAGTTTTTCTATAATCACTTCACTCAGATCCCTACTTGTTTTTCAGTATCCAACCTCTCTTCCCTCAAATTTTCATAAGACCAACCAGATTCCACACCTTTTTAAAAATTATTTCTGCTATTGCCTGCACTGGGTACTATCCCTCCTGTACCCTAAAGACTGAGTAGTTTAAGAGAATCCCAGCCAAAAGAATTTGGCCTCCGTTTAGTCAGAAAGGACAGAGCACCCACTAGTACTGCTGTCCTTCTGTAGAACCATACTTTAAGAAACATATATACCTTCCATCTTTCAGGCTGTTGACAATGAATCTATTAACCTGGCAAATACAGTGGGCTGATAAACGTTCCTCTTCCACCAGAGGGTTCAGCTGTGTTGCCAACATGAATGCTGCAGAAACAGAAGAAAAACATGGAAATAATTAACACATGCTAACCTTAAAAGGGTCTGTCACAGCAGGCCACGACTTTTCCAGTCAGCCTTGCATTGCATTAGATCTAAAACTTGGTCAGTTATTTAAAAACACAGAAAACAGCGTAACCACTAAAAAGTCACCAAAACTGAACATAACTATATTGTATTTATTCACCAAACTTCAGAGTGCAGTGATAGATAAGTGATCTTATATCAAAGAGGTCAGAAAAAGATTAAGCTATATTAATTTAAAATCACTGTCATGAAAACGTGGACAGTTTTCTATATCTTCATTATCCTTATGGCAAGTTAATTGCTTAAAGCTCACAAAGAAAGTTCCAGAACAGAAGGATTTTGTCTAAATGTTAAAACGCAGTTACACACTTCAGAGCCTGTCAGGTCCCTGCATAGGCCACATGCTCCTTCAGTACTCATTTCATCACTATGCACCTTAAACACCAAACCAGAAACTTTAGCACTGTTAGTATCTCCACATTTATAAAAATCTCACTATGGCTTGTCATTCTTACAAGAGAGTGTGTTAACCCCATCACTCATCAACACTCGGTAACGTGGCGGCCCATTTCCTGTAGCAATAGCCCGTGTATTCTGTGGGGAAACAACATATTATTAGTTCTCATTTGTTCAGAAACTCTTCAAAAACATAGAAGGGACGTTGTTGCTAGTAAATGACCTATCTGTCAGGGCAGGGGGGTTTTTTGAGCATTGACATCAACAGCATAGCCCAATTAAGAGTATATCAGACTTGCTCAGCTCCTCTGCAGAGGAAGTTTGGCCACACTGAACTCCGCATGGAAGCACATACGGTCACTAACGGAGGCATAAGAGGTATAACAGAAAGTACTCACGATGACCTGGAGTACGGGCTTGACAACATTCTCCCCCTGCATTATCGCCTGGAGAAAAGAAAAAGCAACTCTCAAGAGAGGTGCCGCCACCACCTCCTCACTCAGGAACGCTTCGAGACCCGCAGCTGTGGGGCAATTACCGCGAAGAGCCAGAAACAGGGAAGGGTCAGGGCCCTCCCTACCTCCTGGGACCGGGCCCAGCTCAGGGCCTACTCCCTCCCCTCAGGACCGGTCATGGCGGGGGTGCCCAGGCCCCTTCTTCCCGGGCCCAGGCTTCAACCACCCTCAGGGCCGGCCTCAGCCCCATTCCCCCGGCCCACAGTGACGCAGGACCAGCGGCCCGGGCCCCTCACCGCGATAGCGCCCTCGCTCAGCTGCACGTTCATGATGCCGCCTCTCCCGCCGTGTTCCCCGACTGCCGCCAAATCCTCCCGCCGCCGAGAGCCGTGCCCCCTCCTTCCGGCGCGCCTTTACGTCAGACGGCAGTACGGACCTTCCTATTGGCTGTCCCCGAGCTCGTACGGCGGAAGCGCTGCTGGGCGCTGCCATCATGGGTTGCCGGTGATGGCGCTGCCGGTGGAAGAGTGGCGGTTGTACGCCGCCCGATGCTGGGCCGCGCTGGAGCCGGCGCTGCGGGAGCGGTTGGCGGTAGCGTCGCTGCAGGACATGCTGCGCCTGGGCTGCGGCCTCCTCCAGTAAGCAGCGGGCGGGGTTGGGAGCGGAGCAGCGCGGAGCGGGGCGCCGAGCTGACCACCCCTCTGTCCCGCAGGCCTGAGGCGGAGATTGTGCGGCGGTTGTGCCGCCGGGCGCACGCGGGTAAGGAACCGGCGGCTGCTCGGTTCTACCGGGAGGAGGGAAACCGGCGGTTCGGCTGCCGCCAGTACGGTGCTGCCGTAAGGCTCTACTCGCAGGTAGGTGAGGTGGGGGCGGCCGCGAGGGGGGGGCCCCTCACGGTGAGGGGAGGATCCCCTGGGCTGTGACCCCGAGAGGGTCCCGGTGAGGGACTCTGCAGCTCTTCCGTCTCTGCAGGCAGCATCTCACGAGCCCCCCGGCAGCCCCGAGGTGTCTGTCTGCTTCGCCAACCGCTCCGCTGCCCTCTTCCACCTCGGGCACTTTGAGGTAAGTGATGGTGGGGTGGTGGCAGGACCCACAGCAACTCGCCCCCCCCCGGGTCCTGGGTGCCCACCCGAGCCAGTCTGCACACACAGAGGGTGGTCTGAGGCCTCCTGTGAAGCAGGAGGGGGGATTCTGGGCACGTTGTTGGGATTCTTCAGCCTAGAGAAGAGGAGGCTGAGGGAGGACCTCATTGCCCTCTGCAACTACCTGAAGGAGGTTGTAGAGAGGTGGAGGTTGGCCTCTTCTCCCGAGGGCATAATGATAGGAGCAGAGGAAATGGTCTAAAGTTGAGGCAGGGGAGGTTTTGGATCAGATATTAGAAAGAATTACTTTACTGGGAGAGTAGTCAGGCACTGGAACAGCCTGCTCAGGGAGGTGGTGGAGTTGTCATTCCTGGAGGTATTTAAGAAACATGTAGACATGGCACTTCAGGGCGTGCTCTAGTGCACGAGATTGTTGGTTTGTATCTGTTTGTGGCATTTGGTTTTGGGTTTTTTTTTTTAGGTTTTGGATTTTTTTTGTGGTTGGACTAGATGATGTCAAACTATGATGTCAAACTAGATGATGTCTTCCAACTATGAAGACTCTGTGATTCTATGATTGAGACAAGAAAGAGCCTGAACATCATCAGAGGTGTTACCACATGATGTTCATAAACATGATGTTTCTGCAAGCCCTTAGAGCAAGAGACTGTAGATCAGATGTACCTCTGATGCTGTGCCTAAAGCATTGATCATTGCTTAAACTTTCTGAAGAGTTCCTGCTTTCCTTCTTGTTCTATATCAGGGGGCTTTATTTAGCCATTTAGATTGTTTGTGCACATGGAATTTGCTTATTAACGTAGTTTTATTAAAATATTCTGCATCTTGGATGGAACAAAGAACACAGAGAATGGCTAGGGTTGGAAGGGACCTTTGGAGATCATCTAGTCCAACCTCCCCTGCCAAAGCAGGGTCACCTGGAGCAGGCTCGACAGGAACACATCCAGGTGCGTTTTTAGTATCTTTAGAGAAGGAGACTCCACAACCTCTCTGGGCAGCCTGTTCCAGTGCTCTGTCTCCTTCAAAGCAAAGAAGCTTTTCCTCATGTTGAGAGGGAATTTCCCATGTTCCAGCTTCCCTTGTTGCCCCTTGTCCTGTCACCAGGCACCACTGAAAAGAGTTGGCCCCATCTTCCTCATGCCCACCCTTTAGATATTGGTAAGCATTGATAAGATCCCCCCTCAGTCTTCTCTTCTCTAGGCTAAACAGACCCGGGTCTCTCAGCTTTTCCTTGTAAGAGAGGTGATCCAGTCTCTTGATCATCTTTGTAGCCCTCCACTGGGACTCTCTGTGGTAGTCCCTTGTCTTTCTTGAATTGGGGAGCCCAGAATTGGACGCAGTACTCCGAATTTGGTCTCATCAGGGCAAACAGAGGAAGAGTATGATCTCCCTTGACCTGCTGGCCACTGACTATTTAATGCACTCCAGGAGACCACTGTCCTTATTGGCCACAAGGGCATGTTGCTGGCTCATTCAAGTACATTTAAAAGGCCTTGTCTTTGTTTCTAGGTTTGTTTGGAAGATATTGCCAGGGCTGAAAGTCATGGCTATCCAGACAGGCTCCTGCCCAAGGTCTTGCTGCGGAAGGCTGAATGTCTGCTGTGTTTGGGGAGGTTACAGGATGCAGCAAATGCCCTCAACGCGGTGGAGAATAAAATTGCTATGGATGGGATCGTGACTAATCCTGCCCACCAAACACTGCTAAAAAAGTTAAGTCAACTGAAGATTAAAATACACGAGAAAGAGAGCTGTCCACAGCCTGCACGAGAAGCATGTGGTGATGTTCAGAGAGATTCAGAGTTCTGGGAAGAGAATGACAGTATTTCAGGTGCATCTTCATCTTTGAGTTTGAATTTTGATATGGAGAGAGGACGTCACTTGGTGGCCAGCCAGGACATCCAGCCAGGAGAGAACCTGCTGAAAGAGGAGGCCTTTGTAAGTGTGCTCTGCCCAGGGGAGGGCTTTCTTTTGCAGGACAGCAGTGAAACATCTTGGGATACTCGAGTCACAAACGCAGATCTTTATTGCCACCGTTGTCTGAGGCAGCTCTTAGCCCCGGTGCCTTGCCGTGGGTGCAGTTACACAAAGTACTGCAGCCAAAGCTGTGCAGACGTGGCATGGGAGCAGTACCACAGGACAGAGTGCTCCTTGGGACCTCTGCTTCTCACATTAGGGGTCTTCTGCCATGTTGCCTTGAGGACTGTTCTACTGGCAGGATTTGCAGAGGTCAGCAGGCTGGTGGAATGGTCCCACGATGGTGACGAGGACCTTCAGGCAAGATGTAAACATCCCAGTGAGGCACCGGATGTGAGAACTGATACCAGAATTATCCCTGGTTGTGATGAAAATGGTCAGTACCAGAGTTCTTACCAAGCTGTGTTCAACCTTTTGCCACATGCTGAGAAGCACAGCCCCGAACATAAGTTCCTTTGCATGCTGAGTGTGGTAGCTGTATGCAGACAACTGCAAGAAGCTGGTCTAGAGAGTGCTGTTTTGAATCGGGAGTCGTCTGAGAAGTGGTCCAAACCAGAGAGATGTGAAAAAACATCAGGTGAATTGTCTCCAGAGCTGCAGATTATGGCAGAAGCGATGCTGAGGCATGTGTTGCAGCTGCAATGTAATGCACAAGCGATCACTGTCATGCAGGAGTTGGGTAAGATAAAAACTTCTAAGCCCTTCTCTGTTGTCCTTGCTTATCTAGCTTGTGTGAAAACACTGAATTAGCAGTTGTAAAAAGCTTCTGTTGCAGATAGGAATGACTCGCTTAAAATTTAATGGCGTGTCTGATGCTGGCCTGTTCTTTGGTGCATATGTAGAGGGTATTTAGCTATTATTTATTGCAGCAATATACAAGAAACCTTTCTACTGCTATCTGCAATCAGTCACTGTGCCCGTTACATAAGTTAGAATCATAGAATCACCTAGGTTGGAAGGAACATTTAAGATCATCTAGTCCAACCATTAACCTAACTGACAAAAAAGTCAGTGTGACAAAAGTGTGACAAAAAAGCTCACTGCCTGGAGGCCAAGGTCGGAGAGAACTGTCAGGGAGAATCTTCCTTTGAGTCATGAAAGTTGTGTGGGTCACTGAGCATTCATTCTTGTTTTCCCTCTGCTTTTAGGGTCCGGAGATGGTGTTGTTGTAAATAAGAAACCTGTGCGCCTGGCGACAGCCTTCTTTCCTGTCCTTAGCCTTCTGAACCATTCGTGTTGTCCCAATATCAGCGTGTCATTTAGTGGGACAGCTGCCACTGTCAGGGCATCACAACCAATCCCAAGTGGCCAAGAGATTTTCCATTGCTATGGTAAGTATTAACTCTGTTTGTCTCAAGGCACAGACAGCCTTTCACCTCTACTTGGCGTGTTAGCTGATTGCTATTAATATCATAATTCCCAGAATAATGTCGCTAGAGTCTTTCTTTACTTATAAGTCTTGATCAAAGATATCAAAGCAAGAGTTTATCTCCTGAGCCCACTGTTACGTTTCCAGTCTCTGGTTATGTCCTCTCCAAAAAACGATATATCTAGTCTCAATTGTAATAAAGATAGATTCAGTCTGATGTTAAGAACAATGATTTCCACCCTTGTCCCTTTGCAGGGCCTCACCGATGTAGAATGAGGGTTGCTGAGAGACAGCAGCTTCTCAGTCAGTATTTCTTTGAGTGCCACTGCCAGGCCTGCCTCGATGAGTTAGAGTCTGACGTCAAGAGTGTGGTGTCTGCAAGAAACTCATTCTGCTGTCCTAGCTGCAGGGCTTCAATGCAGGTAGTTCTTCCATAGTTATGGTTGTATAACTTAGCAGGATGTGTAAAATTTTGGTCTCTGGGAAATTCAAGAGTTAAAGATCTGAATCTGTGACCTCTGCTCAAAAGACAAAAGATCCTGTAGAGTCAAGACTGTATCTCACTGTTCTTAGCAGCTTCCTTGCGATGTTCTTGCATGTCAGTCTTCCAGCATTATGGGGGAAATAATGCCTTTAGTAGCAAGTTAAAATCCCTTTGAACTTGCTGAAGGAACCTTAGAATATCAGACTGGGGGGGAAGGGGGTATTTAGTGAAAAAAATGGAGGCCTGAAGTCAAGAACAGAAAGTGTGCTTACAGGGGCTATATGTAGCAAGAGTCTGTAGAACACTCTGCAGTTCACAGGATGTAGATGAAAACAGTGTGTAGCACGGGTTTGATGAGGAGAAGTCGATGTAGTATGTATCTTGTGTGAACATTAGTTGAGTACTACATGACCCTGCTTTGGCCTAATCCATAGCTCCCATAGTCATTGCTGTTCCTGGAAGTTTCCCATAGAATCAAATAAGCCAATAGCAATTTACAAGCAAGTCACTTAGTTTCTTGGTTGCACTCATTAAACAATTTAGCATCTCTGTAACATGATACAGAGGTAATGGAGGTGGAAAGTAAGCTTTGAGTGAGCAGGAATGATCACAGGGATGATTTCTACAGGGAGAAGACATGCTTTGTTGTTCAAATGAGGCTTGTGCAATCTCAGTCAGCAGAGAGAGCCTGTCATGCCGTTTGCAGGACCTTCAGCAGCAAATCGAGAAAGCATTAAAACTGCTAAAAGACAGGAAGGCTGGTAAGGCTCAGCTTTCTGCTTTAAGGTCAGCAGTTAATAAGTACACACCAAGAGATGTGGTTCCAGCCATGAGATGGCAGTGTTGCTTACGCAGTTGGGGTTTTCTGGCATGCAGCCTGGTGTCCCTGGGGACTTGAGCTTTAAGGTTTTTTTATACCCCTGATCCGGGTGTTAATCTAAGTCACACGTTGTTCCATAGTAACTAAAAGAACTCAGGGTAACATTGGAGTTATGTATTCCCAGGCCTTGCTTTCCTGGAGTGAGTCTGGCCAACACTGCATTAGAATAAGCAGGGTTGGGGATGAAGTCGATATTGAATCCTAACCGAATCCAAATTGAGCTGTTGTAAGATGCAAAGATGAGATTGGACTGATTTTTATTTCATGGATCATGGAAAGCTGGAGACTGGCCAGCAGGATAGATTTTATACCCCATTTTCTTATAGATCAGGCTATCAAACTGCTCCTGAAGTGTCAGATGGATGCTGGAACCTTCTTGTCTCCAGAACATTTGCTGATGGGAGAGATGGAGGATCATCTGGCACAGGTCTATGCTACTCTTGGTATGGCATTGTCTTCTTGTTATCTTTAGTTTTATGAACTTTGAATTTAACATGACTAGCCTTTTCCCTGATGAGCCCTTTCACTTTTTTCCTACTGTATTTGTCTAGTATTGGGACAGCAGGGCTCGCAGGCTGCTTTAGCCAAAACTGCATTCCCAGCAGCCAGTGAACAGTAATGTGATCTCATATTCTTCTAGATCCTCTGTCCTGCATCTGAGGTCAGCAGCCTCCCAAGAATGCTGTGAATGTAGTTCATCTCATTTTGCATAGTGCTGTCAAATTCTTTGGGTAGCAGTAGCTCTAGAAAGTATTTATTTGTTGCTCATTTTTTTTGTTTGGTTTGTTTTTTTTCCTTTCAGGGAAGTGGCAGGAAGCAGCCAGACACCTGGAGAAGAGTATTGAGATTGTGAAAGTGCATCACGGGCCATCAAGTGTAGAAATAGGTCATGAACTTTTCAAGTTGGCACAAATTCTCTTCAATGGGTAAATTTGCTTTCATTATTTGTCCCTTCCCTGCACCACTCCTGTGCATCTGATGTGATACCACGGCAGGTGGTCCTTGGCACCTTGCAGGGTGTCTCACAGGACCCTGGGCAGTCTGGCACGGGTACAAAAGTTGGCCATTACTCAAGTGCAAGTTCATTAATCCCACTGAAGTTCACTTTTACCTCATTTCTCTGCTTTGTGCCTGTCTATTCTTTTTTTCTCCCTAGCTCCGTTTATTCCCTGTCCTATTGTTTTATTTTGACGACTGTTGGTGTCTATACATCAGTTGTATAATGTTGCTGACATCTTTTCAAAGGAGGAAATAAAATCCTCTTGCTCTATTTTGGCCCTCTCAGCAAACAAATCCCTTGACTGCTTCTGCAAATCTAACACCACCTCCCTTTAACTGAATTAATTTTAGCTGGAGCTGCAGTGATGAAGCAGCGGGTACCTCTGCTCAAAAAGAATGTTTTAAGTTTTTGTCCATTTCCTTACCTTTTTCTCCCCTCCTCATACTCCTTTTGCAGCTGAAGTGCATGCTATTTCCCTGGTGCTGGAAGGCAATGGAGGGGAGGATCATGTACCCATGAACAGGTTTAGGTTTTTATTGGTGAGAGGTTAAATGTTTTGAAAGTCAAGGGAGATGAGTTAAGTATTTTGTATACTCTGTTCTTATTCTCTTCCTATTTCAGATTTGCAGTTTCTGAAGCTCTGAGCACAATTCAAAGAGCAGAGGAGATTTTGTCAGTGCACTGTGGTCCTCAGAGTGCTCAGATCCAGGAACTACAAGAGATGAAGACCTGTCTGTTAGAGCTTCCCAGAAGCATCCTTCAGAGGACTTAATTTCCCTGTCAAAGGAAGCTGCAATGTGATCTTTCATCAAAGCTAAGTTTCATGTGGTAAGGTAGTCATGTAGTATGAGCTGGAAAATCCTGTGTACCAACTTGAATGAAATCTGAAGTGCTCTTTAGTGAGACTGCTGTAAATAAAATGACTAATTTTAACATGAGGGGTCTGTGCTTGGTATGGTGGGAATAGGTGCTGCTGTATAATTTCTACACGTGTGCTTGAAACAAATGTTTGAGCTGGTTGTGTGTGTGTTTCTAGACATGTAACTCTCCCAGAACACCCAGACCACGCTGCCCTGAATTTCTAATGCTGTGAAGCACTTTTCTTCTTGCCAGCATGAAACCTAAATGGTTGGAACGGGTGCAGCAACAGACTGGGAAGGTCAAACTGACAAGCTATGAGAGGGGGCACTGCAGAACTTGGAGGGCTACCAGCACTGACCTGTCAGTGATGAGGGATTCTGTTTAAACAACTCATGTCAGGTTGAAGGACAGGAGAGGGAAAAATGCAGTGTGTGTGAGATGATACTTGCCTGTAGGACACAGAACTGCATTGTGGCTCATCTGGGGAAAATGGGAGTGTGAAGGCATGTGACGTGGGCAGAAAATCTTTCAAGGGAGAATACTGGGGCTTGCTGAGGTTAATAGCAAAAGCTTTTTTATTGCAGCATAAAGGCATAAGATTTGCAAGTTGTGTCTTTGTGCAGCAGAGCAGGGAGCCAGTATCCCGCCCAATACCACCCTTTCCATTTGGGCCCTACCGTTGCAGATTATTGTGAAATGACCTAAACACTCCTGGGATCCAGGATCTTGCCAATGAAGAGGAGGGTTCCAGTGGTATCATCTCGCAGTACAAGAAGGAAAGGTCTGTCCACATGATACTCTATGGGGAAGGTCAGACGAGCAGCATTCACCCCAGGATTTGGTGTGGATCTTTCCCCATCTTCACTAAGCTCCAGTACTGCCTTGTGTTGCACGTGAGATAGCTTAATAGGCTTGGCAGACATCTTGGTAAAATCAGGTGATGTGAAAAGTGATTGGAGCCCTGGAGGAAAGAAAGAAAATTCCATTAGCTGAAAGCATAGATTGCAGGTGGGGGAGCAGTCCTGCTAATGCTGTGACCCAGGAAGGCACGTAGCTGCTCTGGTAGAGTTTATTGGGGTTAACAGGGAGAAGAAGCTTAAGTCTGTTTGTACTGAGCTTCTCAATATCAGGGATTTCAATATCCCTCTCAAAAAAGAAGCGTTGTATGAGCTTGGTGGAAAGATGTGATAAAAAGTTGAGGGGTGCTGGAGCGAGGTGATTTAATTGCTGGCGACATCTCTACAGACTGACAGCAGGACCTAACTAATAACCCACCAGCTTCAAATTCTTGTGAGAGCAGGAAGTAACTTGCCCACTGCTTTGAGCCCTGGCAGTCTGCAGAGGGTGTGTGATGTACATACTTGTCTCCTTTAGTGTGCTGCCAAGTGCCTCTTCATAGTTCAGCTTTAGTTTGGGCAAGCTTAGCACAGCATGGACTGTCTTCAGCTCCTTGTCTACATCGTGGACAAACTCAGAAGTCAGGCTTTCCTCAATCAGAGTCATATTCTGGGTCACCTTCGTAGGCAGGAAGAACATGGCACTGATTCCCTCTGTCAGTGGCAGCTGGGCGATCTGGAAGGCCAGTTATAAATAAGAAAGGGTCACATCAATAATAAACAGTTTTACCCATCACACGCCAGGCACAGGCCTGAATCTCAGACCTGCCTGGTCTTCTTCCCTGTTTGTTTTTCTCAGACATGATGTTTCCTGACCCCTCTGGTGCCCAGGTTTTCATCAACCCATGCTGTGCTCTTTCTGTTGTTACATGGCAAGTGCTCTCTCTCATCTGTTGAATCCTGCAATGATCTGCAGTGTTGCTTTGGGGGATTCTCAGCTGGAACACCTTTGGGCTCGTGCTACAGTGAAAGGTTTGTTGAAAGAGGTAGAGATAGCAAAGTTTTGAGGAGTGTGCTCTGCCCTTCTCTGACCCACTTTAGGTCAAGAAATACAGGATAGCAGGACCTATGCATTATTGAAATTCTGGACTGCTTGTCACATAGCCAATGTAGAAGTAGGATGTGCTAAGAATCACCACACAGCCTTCCAAAATAGGGATTGCAAAAGTAGCCTGATGGGAGGAGTAAGGCTATCTTCTGTAATGGGTTAACAGGTAAGTGTAGCTGAGCCTGTTCCTCGGTAGGTTTGGGAGAGCTTGTGCAATATTTGCTTTCTGACCTTGCAGTTGAGTTCTGAGTCAAAACCATAGCGCAGTATGGCTTTGGGGTCTGACATCATGGACACCTTCACAGTTCTGGCCTCGTCCAGATGGAAGTCCTTCAGGGCAGTCTTTTTGGTGTCAAACTTGGTTTTCCATGCTCCTGTTTTTTTTAAAAGATAAAACGGAGGATTTTATGGCATAATAGTGAAAACAGACTTGTGTCTGTGGCTGAGTAATCTTGTGCTTTGTGTATATATACAGTACTTGTGCTTTAAGAGTTGAGGCAGAACTGAATGAATTGATAAAGATAGAAATAGCCCGACTGGAGCTACTGAATTTTCTACCACTCTTTGGCCCCTCCTTTTCATCTGAGAATAGGCTAAATGGGAAATAAAAAAATCAAGCCAGTGTATGGGTGGAGTAGCTATTGGGAAGTTGATGTCTACTTATGTAATTGCAAAACTATTTTAAAGGGTAACAATTGTGTCAATGCATATAAAGTGCTTCTCTCCCCACCCTTTATTTCATTCCTTGTCTCTAAGCAATAATTCTCCAGGATGCTGGCTGACAGCATGTTCTAGAACAGCTCTCTAGTATCTCCCTCTGTTCCCTTTACAGTGGTAAAAAAGCTCAGTATACTCTTTAAGCTGTGCTTTCCCTAAATGGTAATATTTTCTCTCTTGCTGTGGAGTTTTGTGAGCTTAAACTTCTCAGGTCTCTTATTGCAAATGGGTCAATTCAGCTTCCCAAGAGTAACAGTTCCTCCCTCAAGGACTACTTCTGTTTGGGTAGCGTGTGTTTTCTCTTCTATGCTAAGTATTTTCAAACACTTTGTTCTCTGTCTCTTTGGCAGTCTGTTTGCTCCATTGGAAGTGAGAGCATTCCCTCCCATCTCTTCTAACGAATGCTTCATAGGCCCTCTCTGTAACCAAATACCCTTCTTACCTTTGAAGAAAGCAGCCCCAGCAAGGAGAATGCTGACATCTGCGGGCATGTCCTTCATAAACCTCATGATCCTTCCCTTTGTCTGCTGTCGTACCCAGTTGTTGATTTCTTGGAGGTCTAACTGGGTATTGCCGCTTAGTGCCCTCAAACGCATCTTGTAGGACTTCTCTAGTTGGCTGTGAAAACCAGGCTTCACCCTCAGTCCTGGGAAACAAAAAGATCAATATTGCAGCGAGCTCCCTGATCAAAACAGTCTCAAGGCAGTAGATTGCAATCCAAACCCCAGCAGCATCACGCTCATAAAATATTGGTGGCTGTATGTGGACAGAAACCTGCTTTGAAGAAGAATGAAGGCACATGGGATAAACTGATCCAAATCCTGTAGCCACCCATGCTGGAGTATGTGATTACTCTCTTCTGAGAATAAAAGGAAGGAGATAAGAACAGAAGGATACAGCTATTCCTACATCAGTCTCCCTCCTTTCTCCACTTGCTTTTTGAGTAGAGCTTACTCAACCTATTGGATTCTTGGAACCAGCAGGTTCCAAAAGATAGCTCTTAACTTTCTCAGCAGATGTTTATTGCACGTCAAAAGCAGGCATTTCAAATAGATCTGCAAGGATTTAAACAAAGGAATGTGGCTGAATGCTATCACGAATAGAAATTGGGATTTGTAGTTGCTGGAAGTTAGCAACACCTGCCAGAAAACCTAGACTGAAGGCAAAATTCTCAGCAAGTTTCTTCTAGGTCTTCCACGTGTTAGCTGCTCTGTCACTGGTGTCTTTGTGTGCGTAAGTCTAGTCTTCTGTCTGTGTACATACAAACTTTCTAGGTTTTTTCTGGAGCAGCAAGAGCATTCCATGCACTGTCTGCATCCTGGCTCAACAGTATGTCAGAACCAAAGCTGTTAGAGCGGCGTTATTCTACCTGCTGCTGGTTATTGAGGTAAAATTTGGTAGAGGGGAAAAAAGGACTTTTACTTTTCTCCAAGATGATACGGGAGGCGGTTTTCATGCTCTTCTCTGGTCCAGTCACGCTGCTCAGTAGGTCCTTGTAAGTGTCGTGGACCTCAGCTTTGTTAAGCAGATCATAGAAGAGGGCTCGAGAAATCACGTCTTCTGTTCGTTCTCCAGCCCCTGTCAATGAGAAGGCCAACAGTGTGAGGAAAGGCCTGGCGAGCCAACGAGCGTCTGAGGAAACAGGGCAAGAACGCACCAAGCGAGAGCCCGGAAAGCGCAGTCGCCAGGCTGAATGGAGACAGCAGCACGTTGGCAGTGGCTGTCCGGCTGGATTGCTGTCGGTACAGGTCATAGCCAAAGTTGGAGACTGCAGCTGCCAGCTTGTTTATGGGGCTCTTGTAGAATGGATCTTCCTCTTCGACCTCACCAGCGTTGGCTCCATCAGCAGTGGCCGAGTTCTAGCAGGTACAGGGAGTGCTTTGGTTAGAATTGGAGTTTACGTGGATAGATACAAGATAGACATTCCAAAGGCAAGCAACCTACAGCTACTCTCCTATGATCTACAGAAATACTGGCTTAATCTTGCTGATGGAGAGTGTAGGAACAGTGACTTTAGTTTCAAGTGGCAGGGCTCAGATTGGAATCCCCTATTTCTGCCTCGTGGTCATCCCCTGATGTAACTACTTTGGTTTCATCTGGGTAAAGCAGGAGTTAGTCTCATTATGTTGCTAAATAAAATCCTAGTAATTTAGGAGGGTAGTGCTTAATCCTTCCGTAGGATTCTCTACAATTAAATTCCCTGCTCCAAGCATCTCTCCCTTATTTTCTACTTGTTGTCTTCTACTCACCTGCTCAGTAGCTGAGTTCTGGGATCTGCTTGGGACAGTCAAGAGACCCAGGAGAAGGAGAACCACGGGAATCTGCATGCCTGAACCTGCAGATTAAGAACATGATAGACATCGTTTGAGCAACTCAGCAAATATATCTCTACCACTACTTTTTGCTGTGCCTGGTGGTGACAGGGACTGCAATGACACATGCTGCTGTGAAACACACACACCTGATCTTAGCTGGGTTTTCTTCTTCTCCTCCAGTTTGAAGTATTCAGCCAGCCTGGCCCCAATGGCCTGAAAATTGGGCCAACAACACATGCTTGGATGTGCCTGAGCACAAAAGCAGATGTGTGTGGCCCAAACCACACTGGTGCTGGCAGTAAAATTACTGAGTGCCAAGGTCCAAGAAGGCACTAAATCATACTTTCTGAGTTTTAGACTTTAAAAATGCACTTATAAGAGGTCACAAATCCATGTTGTTGATTGGGCAGAAGATGAAACTGCCTGGTTACTGCTCTGCTGTGCAAGTTACTGCCTCTGGCAGTAGTTGGTCATGTTTCTTGTGTCTGCATGTACCTGGAAGGATGTACAGCCTATATTCATTTTTTGCTTCTTATTTGGAATTTGATAAAGTTATAAGTAGAAGAGCTTTCTTAAAAGACAGTAAGGAAAGGGGCTGGGATTAAATTCCCAACTCTGGCCCAGATCTAGAGAAGAAGTGAAAGGCAGGGCTTGGCTTATTATTTTTAATGGAATTGGGAGAAGAGTACCAAACACTCCAAAGCTGTGCCTTCTGTGGAATCCACTTTGAATCACTCCAGTACTGGCATGTGTGGCCCTTACAGACAGATCTGTCTGGTCCAAAGGGCAGTGTGTGAGCCAGGGTTCCACTGGGGGTGAACCAGAGCTGCTGCAGAAGTGTCGTGTCCCTGAGAACAGACGCCACTGAGGCTGGTCTGAAGCAATGTTTATATAGATTCCCAGAAATTAAAGGAAGAGGGTTGTATTTAACTAACCCCTGTGATCCAGGCATCCAGTGAAGGAGGAGAAGGCACATGTGTTTCAGATTAATTTCAGCTGTAAAGAAAACTTGCCTGCTGCTAGACATACAACTTAAAGCCACGTGGCTACAGCAGCCCCAATTCTGGACCTAGTCTGTTCAGGCAGAGGTTCTACTTCAGTGAAAGGCAGTTCACTGTTTCCCTTTCCTGACAAACCCCTTTTCTACTGGAGGTAGCTCTGCCTTGGAGAAAAAGGTGTCACAGTGGAGGCTTTAAGTTTTCATCTATGTGTAGACAGAAGTGGTACCCTCTTTTCCCTGTGCACTTGCATCCTGTGACCTGCTGCTGTCCTTGCTCCTGAGTAGATAAGGAATTTCTGGTGCAGAAGATGTATATCAAGAGGATTTACTACACTGGAACAAACCAATCTGTTTGGTGGTATCATAGTGGATAAAATACTGGGATTGCTCTTATCTTTGCAGAGTTTTACAGTGAATAGGCACCACGCTGAAAGAGAGATGACAGAAGCCCTGTGTGAGTCTAAATTAAACGCGTTTTAGAGAGGACTTTGTGAGGCTGCCTGCACCAAGCAGTGCTCTTGCATGCTGAGCAGAAGAGATTTGCCCCAATCTAGTTTAGAGATGAAGGTTTTCCATGGAGCATAACCTTTTCTCTGAAAAGGGAAAAAAAAATAAAAATAATCCCAACACAACCTCTGCTTCCAACTACACTGAGCTCTGGGAGCATGAGAGCGGAGATTGGTTTTGCAGAGTTGTATTGTTTTTGCCAGTACTGTCACCAGCTTCATATTTCTCAAGCTTATGCCAAAAAGCAATTTCCATTTTAGAAAGACAAAGCCTTTTGCATTTGAATTGGCCTGAACATCTGGATTCTATTTGCGTGTCTCTTAGCATGCAGCCAAAAACGCAGAGAAAAGAATTTGGTTGGAGGAGAGGTGGGATGGTTTCAGGCATGCTATTAAAATCTGTGGCTGCCTTTGAAGAGAAGAGAAGGAGCAGCAGCCTGTGATGTTAGGGTCAGGAAGGTACAGGAAGAAAATTTGGAAAAATGAGCTGAGAAGGAACTTTGTGCCTGGGATTTGTCTTATTTGTGAAGGCCTGCAGGTGCAAAGGAAATATTTTGCTTTCCATCTATAGTGGTACAAGCCTTATGTAATTTATAAACATTTCTGGTTTTAGGGGTGCTACGAAATGTCACCCCGAGTTCAGACTTTTCTCTGTGATTGCTCTACCCCACAGCACTGACTCCTGAAGCGTCGTGCAACCACTAGGTCTGAAGGACTTGACTGTCACCAAAACTGTTGCCGTCGTAAAGAAAAAGCACATTCCCAGCTGCAGCAGAGATGCTGCAAGTGCAGAAAACCACCCCAGCTCCCCCACTTTCACCCTTGGCAGTGAAGAGGTGTGCTAGGATGCTGGTGGCTCCCATCCCTCGGTGAGACCCCCTTCATTTGGTGGGAATCCCACCCTTTACCACCTGCAGGAGAACCTTTCTTCCCATTTCCCAGGTGTTCCTGGAGCTCCCCAGCCTCAGCCCCTGCCCTCGGCTCCCCCGGCTGCTGGTGGTGACCGAGGCTGAGCTGTCCCTTACCTCGGGCTCTTCTCGGCCGTCGCAGGCTCCCAGCGGCTGCGGGTGGTGGACAGTGTGGGTTTGCTGCGGCCACATCTGCTTTTTGCTTCTTCCCCCAGCCCAGCCTTCGGCTGGCTTCAAGTTACAGCTCTCTTAAAGTGCTCTGCTCCCTTTTTTCCTACTGCTGCCACCCTCCTGCTGAACTGCACTCATTTTTTAATAATAAATATATTCCCTGCGATCGGGGCAGGCTGGCGGGCAAAGCACAGCTCAGAGGGACAAATGCTCCTTGCCCTGTTTGAGCAAGGCTTTTATCCCCGCGGTTTTGCCCTAGAGGGAATTTCTTCTGTCTTGGAGGTATGGTTAATGCAGCAGTGTTTAATGGATTTATGGATTTATGTCCAAGATTTAGTGGAGAGACTTGTAAAGTGAAAGCGTGATTTTGTTGTTGTTCAAAGCGGTTAAGGGGAAGGTGTTCAGAAGTGGTTCTATGCAGTGATAGTTACTAGTTAAGAAGTTATTAACATAACTGGCTTAAAGTTTTTGGCTGAAAAGAAAGAGACAAAAAAGCCTAGAACTCTTGATAATAAAAAAATCATGTTGTAGGAGCTTACAGAGTGATAAATGGTCTGGAGAAGGGAAAGGGGCAGAGGGCTTGCATTATTTTTTGCAACAGAAGACTCTAGGGGGAGCACATTGAAATCAAGAGAGTCTATTTTTCATAACTATTAAATTGTAAAACTAATTCTAACTAGATATTGCAGAAGGTGGAAGATAAATAGATCGGGCGCTGGAGGGAGGAACCAACCCAAACCAAATTAGTGGAAGACAGGTCCACTGAAGGACTAACAATAGTTGGATGTAACATCAGACTCAGCAGCTGCGTGATGCAACCAGAGAACAGTTGGTTTTCCTTGTCCCTGGTCATTCTTGGCTTTTTTTCCTCTCCAGTCATTTGTTACTGGGTCCTAGGAGAGACCCAGTTAGCACTGGGCTAACTGATCACGTAGCCGGCCTGACTGGCTACTGTCCAGGGCAGCTGTTTGTCTTCTTGGAAATGCTGAAAGTGAAGTGTAGTTGTGTCATTGCCCCTGGTGTAGGCTTGCACTGGGACATCTTGTGTTTGGGCTACCAGCCTCGCCGATAACCGGTAACGAGGAGTAACTCATGCATTCTGGCACTCATATTCCCTCAGCAAAGAGGAAAGGATGGCTTTAAAGAAGCAGTAGCTGCTGGTATTGCAAGCCAGAAAAGCAAATCAGGTAGTCCGCCCTGTGACTAGTCAGTGCTTCAAAGGTGACCCTTTCTAACAAGAAGAGTAGCAGCTCTCCTTTCAACTGCTGCTCAGCTCGCTCCGTGAGAAATCATCTGCAGAGAGAGGTTTGTGCTTGTTCATCTTCCGCTGTCTGCCCAAGAATGGGGGTGTTGGCTGTGGAGACAACTTCTGGTGGTTTTCATCTCTTTTTGATACCTCCTTTGTGGTATTAAAATGCCCTTTATGGAAGGACCACTAGAGAATTTTTTACATCTTGTCTCTGTCTTCAAATACGTCTCTTTAAATACAGGTTTGTTTTTTAAACCACTTAAATCAGAGTGGCAGAATGTTGTTGTAGACCAAAGCCAGCTTTATTCCTGTAGGTGAAGGGTGTCCCTGAAACAGTGCATTATACTCATCTAACTCCACATGAGGCTTACATCAGTTTTGTTAAATCAATACAAACATTTTACTGTTGTTGTGGTTTGGGTTGAAGGTGGTAGGCAATATGCTGTCTGAACTGCATTCACCTGTGCTGTGGAAGCACCGATCACGTTCGTATGAATTTGCTCTACTAAAGAAAAAAATACATTAAAGATATGGAGATGTATTTGATATTCTACACAAGTTGTGTGGATGAGCTGTAGAGCAGGTGCCCCTGTGCTAGTCATGTCTTTTCAGAGTAGAGCTCAGTCAAAATAAAAGCTTAGCCATACAAAGTGGAAATTCCTCAGCAGAGACATTAATATTACTTTGCATTTTACAAACTGCCTGTTCCGGAGAGTCGGTGGAATGAAAGAGTCTTAAGGTTGGTGTAGCTGATAATTTGTTGAGCAAAGCACGGTGATGGAGGGCTGCTGTACTGTCAAGTAAGATGAAATTAGTGGTTTGACAAGAATAGCTTGGAGGAGGAGGGATGGCAGAGAGAGAGAAAATAGGAAATAAGAACCAAGCTGCTTGTGAAACTGAGAATAAGGGGAAAAAAACTTTATAGAAGAAGGGGAGCTGGAGTGCAGAGGCATGAAAACAAAGATTTGCACTTCAAATTTTGCACAGGTTGCAGCACAACTGGGTGGAATTCGGGGAGGCTGGTGCTGAGGTTGCAGGAGCCAAAGCAAGGCTTACCTAAGGCATGGGGTGGTATTTCTGAATGTTAGGAATGAATCTGTATAAATAAATACACTAAAATGTTCCCTGTGGGCTAGAGCTGTGCTTTCATAGTAGGGCTGAATTCTTGTGGGTTTACTTGTTAAAATTACATGGCCCTGTAATTACACCCTCTTTTTGAAGGATATGTGTCATTGCATTGGTTAGAGCGTAGCCATTCTTCCCCTTTTAGACTGTAAGAAATGTGTAATTGCAGGTTTGAACCAGGACTATTTTATTCTCCAAAGTCTTCTGCCTCCCCGAAATTCATGGTTAGTGAGTCAGTCCTTCTCTTATTCCACCAGATGGTGCAGACTATTCAGGGACAGAGGCTCCCAGAAGCATTCTGCTCCTTCCTTTGAGGGAAGGCAGACTTCCTGAGTGGGGAAAACACTGCCAGAAGGATGGCCCTTGTGCTCTGTAACTGCTATTCCACAAAAATAGAGCACCATCCTTTTTAACCAGAAGCTGAAGGAGATTGGACAGCAGTTGTTTTGCACAGAAATAGCTGCAGCATGGCAGGCTACAGTGAATTAAACTAATATTTTGAAGTAGTAGGATGGCTTGGTTGGGTGGGGGGGTTCCCCATGAATCTTTCATAGTAGCTTATTTCAGACACAGGCTGATGTATCAGAATCCAGGGAGCTGTGCTCGTCTCAGACTAAAGTGATGCTGTAACGGGACATTGCCTTTTGCCAAAACAGGGCAAAACCAATGACATTCAGCTACAGGTGTCAAAATCTGCGTTGCTGCTTGCAGGCAAAATATGCTCCTGTCCCTATGTCACTGAGCTCATGCCCAAATTCAAGGAATTCTGCCCACTTCACAAAGCCAGCTGAGACCTAGTGAATGTCCCCACCACACTCTGCAGGTGAGATGACCAAAGCTTATGGAACTTGGTCCTTGGACAGTCTTTAGGGATTAGCCATTTCACCTCACAGCCCCTGTGGTCCTCCATGATAAGGTGTAGCAAAAAGCAGACCTTTTGCAAGAGCCCCTCTTCTCTTTCCATCCTTCACACCCAGACATTTTTCCTCCCCATCTTTGCAATTACTCAAGTTGTGTGCTTTTTTCCTTTCTCTGTTGGGTCTTTCAATATGACATCTTAAGCAAGTATATTCTGCTTTACTCTTTATTAATTCTGCCAACATAAAAATTACTAAAAAACACTTTATAAAATACATCTTGAAAAATCTAGCATTACCCAAGAACTTAAAGCTTTACAGGAAAAGGGCTGGAGATAAGGAACAAAAGGGGTTTCCCACTGCAGGCCTTCCAGCATCAGTGCCAAGAAGTGGGAAAAGGGAATCTTTGAAAAGAGCCTGTGCCTGAAAATGGCTGTGATGCATCCTAGAGAAGACAACTGGTTACTAGTCCAGTTGATCTCAAGGTCATTATTTTCTAGGTGGGTACGGACGGTTTTCAGAGGAACACTTTGAGGGAGACATGTTCACAGGAACTGCAGAAGGAAGAGCCATATTAATATCTCTGGCTGTTTTCCAAGCTGCCAGATGCTGATGATGATTCCAGGCTACAGGGGATTCTAACAAGAGCTTAATAAAGACTCTAATAAGAGTCTAGGGACAAGGAAGTCTCCCTTCAAGGACTGAGAGCCCTGGAAGGGAAATCCAGGCAGAGGAAGTTTTTCAGAGGGGAATCCCAGCCTAGAGAAGCTCATCAAGGCTGGAATGGGCTACCCCAGGACTGGTCTTTAGGGATCTGTAAAGGAAAACAGCAAGGGGTGGTCTCAGAGCGAGGTCTCCGAAGACAGGCAGCCTCTCTTAGCTGGTCCAGAGGGTCAGGAAACAGTCCCAGAATGCTTAGGCTCTGCTCCTCTCTTATTTGGGAATGGAATACTCATTGACATCTGTTGCTTCGTTTGAGTTCCGTGGCACTTTTGTCTGGGGAGCAGCATTGGGGTTAGGGTTCTGGACACTGCCTATGAAGAGCGGGATGCCTGTTTCATCTTCAAACATGATGAAGACAAAGGGACGGTCAAGGTTGAAGGCAGAGAATGAGCGTGAAATTGCGACGCCGGTAGCACCGGATGCTTCCACCCCATCTTCCTTAAGCTCCAGGGTAGACTGATGCTGTACACTGGATATGAAGAGAGGGTCATCTGTGATCTTCTGGAGATCTGGGCTTGTGAACAGCTCCTGGAGGCCTACAGAGAAATCAGACAAAGTTGGTGCCACCAGCACTGATTTTTCTCAAAGCTATCCAAAGAAAGTAATTCCCTAATCTGTTGTCTACCATGGAGGACTGTAGGTAACGGAAACAAAAGCTGCAGTCCCGACGGGTTCCCCAGTCCCTCTCTTCTGTGAAGAACTGAGGGTGGCAAAGCCATAATAGTTTTCACATGCGTTGTCCATCTCATTTATTAGTGTCAGAACTTAAAGCCTTCCTTAAAAAGCAGCAGCCAGTCTAAGGGCTCTTTCTGGAAATGCTTTTACAGAGATTTTTTTTTTTTTTTTTTAAGCAATTCTGCAAAACAGAGTGAACTCTTAATTTATTCTCATCTGGAAATGCAGTGGTGTTTTGTTTCAGTGAGCTCTCAGTTGGAGGTTTTGTGCTCTGCATTCTCTCTGTTGGGAATTCCTATGTAGTGGACACTGTGTTAAATGACAGAGATAAAGGTTGACACAGGGGAGGAAACTGGTCTTGGCTACAAAGAGGGGAAGAGGATGAACTCATAAAGATTGTGAGGAGCTGTGAAAGCTGCCTTCTCTACAGTATCATCTTGTTGGAGCAAAACATTTGGTGCTAGGCAAGAGTAAGGAGGAGGAGAGGAATAGGCGTTGAAGGAGTTGGGATGTTATCTGGAGCAAGCTGTGAGGCACAGCTTTAGAAACAAGGATGGCAGTTTCTAGTGTTAGAGAACAGATGCCATAGAGATTGATCAGCTTTGCTTGTTCTGTGCAAATCCTGTTAGGGGCCTTACCCATTTGACTGAGAATCTTGTTGAGTTCCAGCTGGAAGTCCAATTTTATTTTGGGGATCTTCACTGTGGTGGGTACCTCGTTGGGGAAAAGCTTGCATAGTTGTCTATAAGGAAAGTTCTCCAGCACATAAGCAGTATTCCAAGTATACTGGTTTGGTACAATGGCCACAAAACTCATGTTGTTCTTAAAGGGAAACTTGGCCACCTGGAAATAAAACCAACCAGAATTTATGGAAGAGAAAGGAATGTCCAGAAAGTGGAAATCCAGAAAGTGATGCTTTTAATCTAGTCTTTTTCTAATTGGTCTACAGCTCCAGTCTAGCTATCAGACAAAAACAGCCTGGTAGGAAGGAGGTATCTGATTTCTTCAGGGGAGAAAGTTTGTTGGCAAATAAACAGCATCAGATTTTAGTTATTAGCCAGTGACTGGTAAAAACTGAACACATGGTGGGGTGGAAGCCCACATGCACAAACATTGTACCCACTCTGGCAGTAGCTGTATTCGGAAGGGCTCCAACAGTACATTGCCTGAGGGAATCCCTTTCCATATTTCCTCATTTATCTTTAACTCAGGGCTTTAAATCTCCATTAATTCCTGCTTAGTGGGGTTATTTCGCGGTGGTTTTTCCTTGAGATTTAGAGTGAAGATTCAACGTTCTTGCTAGAAGCAAGGACAAAGGATGCTTATTAAATTTTTGTGTGCTTTACCTGTTAAAAGACATTTGGTTTTTTGGAGAGAATAGTTGCAGTCGGTGAAATACAAGAGCAAGAGGAAATTCCAATCAAAACTTGTCATACTCCTAAGAGCCCTACCTGAATGTCCTGGGACTCCAGTGTAAACCAGCTCAGGGAGTATTTCTGGGCTTTCATCATCTCAACTGGGACCACAAACTCATTGTCAAGGTGGAATACATCTGGCCCAGTGAAGCTAACATCA
The DNA here is from genome assembly GCA_004320125.1 of Scolopax mira. Taxonomy (NCBI): domain Eukaryota; kingdom Metazoa; phylum Chordata; class Aves; order Charadriiformes; family Scolopacidae; genus Scolopax; species Scolopax mira. Next base: position 101,334 of record BJBW01000701.1, on the reverse strand, counting down.
AATTTATTCATCCAAAACCCTATCAAAATAAAAGTTTATAATTCAACAAAGTTAAATTTGGGTAGGAAAACAGGAACTGACACTCCTCCTCTCATGAGTTCTACAACAAGGCAGATAGTGACCGGGCAAGTAGAAATACAGCAAAGAAAAGTCAGTACCAAAGCTGGAAGAGCTCTAACAGCAGGAAGCTCTTATCTTCCAGAGAGGCAGTAGGGAATAACAAAAAGAAGGAGGATTAATCCTCATGCCACAGCGTGGGAGATTACTGAAGGCTATGAAGATAAAGGGTGGATGCATGTGCTTTGAAAAATGAAGAGCCTTCGTGCTGTGTAGGGTGAAACAGTGCTCCAAAACCATGCTAAAGCGTTTGCAGATTTACCCCGGGAGTAAGCGTTTCCATGCACGGCCCTCAGGGAATTAAAAGAGGGAGATGTGCCTGACCACTGTGCTGTAGTCAGAGATCCACAGAAGCTGCCTCTGAGCTCTGTGGTTGGGGTGCAGTGAGTTGCCTGTGACCTGGTTAAGACAACAGTGATGTGCTGCTGTCTGGGATCCTGAACCACGAGGCAAAAATACTGCAGGTTCCACCTGCTGCATTCTGGCTCTGCAGAACATTTTTAGCACACGTGAAGCCGTTGGGAATCGTTACTGTGAAGATATCTAAGCAAGAGGAGGTATGAGAAAGGAACAGGCAGATTGACTAGGAGGAACAAGGAGAGGAGATGCCAGTCAGCGACAGCGCTAGCGGAAAACTAGCAGATTTCAAACTAATCCTCTGGATGACCAGGCTTGAAAAGTAAGGCCTGAGGAGCTCACCGTGGAAATGGATTGCACTGAGCAAGAGCATCACTGTGTTTTCAGGGAGCTGCTGTAGGAAGGTGGGTATTTGCCCATTAGTTGCTTCCTTTACCCACTTGTTTATGGCTACGAGGTCATCCTCACTCATCCCAGAAAGGATCACGGGCTTTGCTCCATAAAATTTCTCTGAATCCTCCAGGAACTTCTGTTTCACCTCAAACCCTGGCAGAGGGGAAGAATTCTAAATTAAGCCATCAGACATTGAAAAAAAACACAAAATTGCTCAGTGGCTCAGCCAGTGGCATGACACTCCCCAGGCGGAGTGCTCAGGGAAACAGAGGCATCTCCTGGTATGGCAGTGTGTTTCCATCCCTCTCTGTCACAGAGAGTTTTATCCTGCAGCAATACAGACACAGCCCCCGTGCCAGCTCTCACCTTTCTGCAGGTACAGACGGGAGGCCAGGCTGAGGGTGGATGCTGTGAGCCTCCTGCGAAGGGTCCCCAACATGTGGTGGAGACAGGGCACCGACTCCAGGTGCATCGCCTCCAGCAAATGCTTCTCTGTCTGATTTGCTGCTCCTAAAAAGCAAAGTCAGATTCCTGTTCCATCATGCCCGTGTAGAGGAGAACGGGGATGTTACTTTTCCTGCCTCATGTTAGAATTATAATGTGCTTTACAAAAGAGGCTGGAGAAACCTGAGAGTAGGAGCCTCAGCAGGGCCACAGAGGGCAGTTTCAATTGTAATTGTACCTAATTAAAGCTGCAGAAGTAAGACTAAGTGCAAAGTGCTGTATTTAATCTTTACATTTTGCACACACACTGGTTCCTAGTGGCTCCGGTAAGAGGTGCAGGGAAGGGCAGGAATTGGTGCTTTTTGTAAGTAAGAAATTACCCAGCGCCAGGTGAGACAGGGCAAGGGCGATGCTGAGGGGTGACAGGATCACGTTGGTTCTGTTGGACTCCAGCTGGACCTCTCTCAGGAGATCGATGCTGAATCTCATCAAGCCATCTGCTAGCCTGTGGCTCTTCTTCCAAGTCATCTCACAGTTTTTATCACCAGCCTCTCCTTCCTCTTCAGAAGAGGGAATTTCCCCAGGTGGTGGCTGTTCATGACAGCCCCCGGCCCCAGCTATGGCTTCATCTTCTGGGTTCCAGTTGTTCCTTGTGCCTGGTGGGATGCTGGTGAAATGTAACTTGGGTTCATCAATCTCCTGGAAGCTGTCATAGCTAAAGTCTACCAGCTCTGTGTTTGGCAGGGTTGCGACGTCTTCTGGCAGAGCAGACTGCACAACTCCAGCACTTTTCAGGTCCTGGGGAGAAATGAGAAGGATAGTGCTGGGAAAATAGGAGCACGGTGCTACCTTCCCTCATGGGTTTTACTGCACACCTAAACAGGCTGAGAAAACTCTCCAGCTTCTCTGTTCCACTGCTGTATTTGCTTCAGTTTGCCTTTTAACCTTGAAGTGAAAACCACCTCAAGGAGTTGGGAAAACAGGTGGTCTTGTAAAAATGGACTGAGTGAGGGTCTTGGAGTGGTGCCTCCTCCACTTGTTCTTTGGCCCTGCCCCAGGCGATGAGCCCAACAGGTTCTGAGGGCAAGAACCACCACCTGCTCAGTGCATCTCCTCTGCCTTCACTGTTTCTAGATCCATCATCTTCAACCTTGATTTCACCTCCTCCTCTCACATATTTTAGCACTGCCATTCCCCGCATTGGTCAGCACCCTCTGCTGCTGTCACAGCCTTGATCCATTTTGGCTCAAACCCTCCTCCAGGCATCTGTCTCTTCTTGACTTGTCTGTTCTATTCCATCCCTCTTCTCTCCACATTTTCTCATTTTTCCAGTTTTTTAGGTTTTAGCCTATAGCACTGCCGCTACTGTCCTTACATTTGCATGGTCTCAAACACATGCTTTTTTTCCTCAGAACAATCTGTTCCCACCAGCATAGGGATGATATTCTACTGCAGGAGTGCTGCGCTGTCAGAGCCAGGCTCGATGGGTAGCTACGGGTCTTTCTCCTCCCACCTTCATAGCTAGTTGTTTTCCTCATCTTCCCTTATCAATCAGGAATGAAATAATTCTCCTGCCAGTCCCTGTACCCACCAGCGACTGATGTGTACTCCGTAGGCATCGAGTACGAAAACTGTTGCAAATACTAGACCATAACTTCAGTCCCCTGGGGTGGAACCAGACATTGCTTACCTTCAGTTCCCCGTCTTTGTCTAAGAAGAGACGCCTTTGCTCAATGGCATGTGCTGAAAAAAACTGCAGGGAGAAGAAAAAAAACCAAAACAACAAAGAAACAAAAAGCCAGATCCCAGATAACTTCCTCTGAATTTCCAGAGTGAGTCTTCTCTACCCCCACTCCTAATGCGTTCCCACGGGGCCAGGTCAAAGACTGGCACCAGCCTGGCTGTAGCAGCCCCACATGGCAATGGGATGGGGAGGGCTTTGGGATGCAGACCCAGAGGTGGTGGGGTCCTCCATGGGGAGGTGGAAGCAAGCAGGAGCCAGGAGAGACTGCAAATCCTGGATTTGTTTAGAAAGGGACCAGGTCAGAAGGGTAGAAAATAATGTATCCTCTAGAGAGCCAGCAGTGTGGTTTTGCAATTTCAGATCTGATCCAGATTTAAAAGGGGGGGGGGGGGGGGGGGGGGAAAAAAAAAAAAAGGGGGGGGGGGGGGGGGGGGGGGGGGGGGGAGAGGGAAGGGGGGGGGGGGGGGGGGGGGGGGGGGGGGGGGGGGAGAGGAAAAAAAAGAAGAAAGCTGTTATAGTTGTTATTAAACAACCTCCTGTTAACCCCTGAAGGTCATGGTCACTCAATAGAGTTGAAGCCAAGTTTCCAAAGAATTTCTGCAGAAATCCACTTGCATAATGCTAATATCCATCATGGGGGAAGGATTGGATACCTTGCTGCACTGGGGCACGGGCTAAACCCTAAGCAGAGAAGCCGTGTCCTCCACCACTTTGCCTTCCAAAGCTTCTCATGCAGAAGCATGGGGCAGGATTTGCCCCATTCTCTGGTGCAGGAGAGCTTCCTTGCTCCCCTTGCCCTTGGCTGGCTGTGGAGAGGGTGTGCTCACCCCACAGAGCCCCCACCATCACCAGAGTGAAACGACTTACCCCCAGGTGACTGTGCAGAGCAGACAGGCAGAGCAGCCACAGACCCCAGAGGGACACCATATTTCTGGAAGAGAAGGACCAGCCGAGAGAGAAGTTATTTCCAGCTGCCTGGCAGCGGTGAGCTGAGCCTACTCAGGTCTGCAGGGAGAAAATTATCAACCTGGCCAAACAGGTTGGCGCAGGAGCTTGCACAAAGCAATAGGGAGATGAACAGTGCTGCAAAGAAACAACACAGGACTCCTGGGTCTGATGCCAAGGCAGAGAAATCAGAGCAGAACAGGGACCTGCGCTGGAGCAGAGCTGTAACCGCAGCCAGGCTCCTACATGACTCTCCTCTGCTTGGCTCCTGTGTTTCTGACCCCATCGCCCCCATTTCTCTGAATTGCAAATGGTGTTTCCCTAATCACTCCTGCACACGCTGTGCCTCTGGAAGAAGAAAAGAGCCTCTGCTCCTCTCCTGGGCAAACCACCAAGGCTACGGGCACAGCATCCTGAGCTGTGGGGAGAAGGGATACTAACCTGGCTCAGAGGGGCTGCAGATACTCAGCAAGTGCAGCCTGGGAGGGACTTTGCAGGTAGAAAATGCAACACCAGAGCAATTTATCAGCAACATGTTCTGGAATAGAGTCCTCCTCTTCCCAGCACTCGCCTTCCCGCTTTGCTGGCAAACCCAGCTTCTCCCACCCCCACAGTCCAGTTCCTTTACGGGACATGGGGATCAGGGCTTCCAGGGCCATGGATGAAACCCCACCCATTCCCTGGCCACCACTTCACCCAGCCACTTTTCCCTTTCAAACAGAAATAATCTCTCTTCTCCTTGACATAAAGCCCCTATGCCAAAGCTCAGCCCTCGGCACCGCTGCCATACACTTAATTCCTGGCCCTATTTTCCAGTCTCCGAGCAGTCCCTGCTCTCACCCAAAACTGCTGGGCTGCAACCCCAGTTGCCAAGTGGAAGAAGCAAAACTTGAAGCCATTTCATTCCCCCTCCTGTATTCCAAATCCTATAACCATGGATAACCCCAAATACCCCTTTCCTTCCAGGTGGTGCCTCCTATCCTTTAACCCTCTGCCAAATTCACCCCCCTTTTCCAGACAGACATTATTGTTTATTGGGAGAGCCTCTCATTACTGTCAAATCCTCATTAATTTGCCCCTTACCTGAAGTTGCCTTGTCCGTGTTGGAACTGGCACCAGCCGATGGCTCTGTGTGGGGCAAACACAGTCTCTTCTGCAGCCCCCCCCCCGCCCCCCCCTCTCCTGCCCACCAGCAGCGACCTTCGGCACCACCCCCTGTTTGAGAATTTGGGAGGCAAATATTGACCTACAGCATCCGGTTAAACATTGGTTGGGGGGAAAAAGAGTGAATCTGTGGTGCGTTTGGAGACAAGGAGACCCTGTGGGCTGCTGTACCCTCAAGACAACCTTAACACTGACTTTCCCAGCTCCAAAACGAAGGTGGTTTTCCCCAATAGTGGCTCTGCTGGGAACACGCTCTTTTATTCATAACCTTTAGTGAAAACGTAGGGCTTGGTATTTATTGCCACGGGGCTCACTCTGGTTTTGGAATTTTCTTTGCAGAAAACCCCAGATATTTACTCCCTGTGTGCCAGCTGCTTCTGCTGCAGCGAGTGCGAAGCACCAGTTTTAACAGATGGCTGGTGCCCAAGGGCCCGTGGCCACCTACCCGAGAGCAGGAGGCAGAAATGCTGGAGCTGGGCTGAGCCAAGAGCAGCTGGTATCTCCCCCGGGGCACCAGAGCCCTGCCAGGAGGTTGTCCCTGGTGCTGGGCTCCACGGCACGCACACATCGCAGGGGCACGGAGGAAGGGTCTCGTGGATGGGCAGGACTCCAGAAGTCCTGTCCTGGGTGGGTTTGTGCCTTATGCAGAAGCTATGGCATCCATCCTGGCTCTGTCCATGTCTTCAGCGTGAGAGGAGTCACTAAGGAGCAGCGGGAAACGTTAATGGGATCACATTCAGAGCCATCCATTCCTTGGAGCAGTTTTTGGTTCCCAAACTCACCCGATACTGGAAATACCGGAAAGGAGACAGAAAGGAGCAGAAAGGTCTCAGTTCTGCAACCAGAAAGTGCTTTGGGACGTGGTGCTGCAAGATGGGGAGCTACTTCCCCTTGGAAAGCGGATCCAAGGCCCTGTGCAGCAGAGTCCTACCTTACATCCAGGGCATCTTCACAGCATCCCTTCTCCAGCTCACCCAGGAACACGAGAGGTGCCCAAATGCAGAGCTTTGGCTTTGGTGGCCAGAGCAAGAGAGTTGCAGTCAGCCCTGGACCTCACCTGGGCCCCTCCAGCACCCACACACACCTCTCTCTGCATCTCTTTCAAAGAGTTTATTAGAAGTAAGTATTTACATCTATTGCAAATGGTTAATAGGCAGCATGGGACTGAGAGCCCCCCCTTGGGCAGGGAGGGATAACAAGGGCCAACTGCTCACCTCCCCACCCTCCCCAGAAACGGAGGGCAGCCTTCCTAGCTGCAGGTGGCTTAGAGGAACTGGCAGCTGGATGCCCTTTCCCCTTCCAGGACAACCCACAGCAGGCTCCTCCTCTGTCCAAGATAAGAGCTTCCCGCTCCCTTGATACTGGCTCTGAAAAGGCTGAAGGATGGATGGGAAAAGGGCTGCAATAGAAGTGAGGCAACTGCTCCTACTGCTGGGTCAAAGAACACTCTCCTTGCCTTTGGGGTGGGAACAGACAGTGCTGTCCCAGAAGGAAGGTCAGGAGACCATGCTGGATCATGCCTCCGTGCTGGCTCTCACCTTAAAAGAGCAAGGAGGGGACAAAACTGAGCACCTTTTTGCTGTCCTGTCTTCCCAGAGAGTCTGGCCAGCACAGAGGAGAGCAGAGAGGATTAGAAGGAGGGTTTCTTGAGGAACACTGCCAGCACGCAGCACACAGGGCATTCATTCCTCACTCCTTAGATAAACATGGGACGCAATGCTGCCAGGGCAGGAACCAACAACAATCCATCCCTACCCTACTGCTCCAGAAGCCAAAATCCTCATGGAAGCATCTAGTTCTGGCCTCCCTAGAGGGTCACATTCCCATCCCAAACTGTTCCTCTGCAGCAGCCCATTCCTAAATGAACCAGCGGAGCAGATGGGGTTTGTGCCTTGGCTGACTTCCATCCCAGTCTTTGCCCTGGAGCCAGTAAGGCAGCAGAAGTGCTCTAGTAAACCTCTCCTCCTCCCATACAAGCAGAATATTAAGTTTTTAAGAGTACATCCTCTAGATCTTGAACACAGACCACAGGAGGAGGAGATGCCCAGCACCAGGCAGCTCTGAAGGCAGCAGTTGCCAGGCCCAGCTTATGCTACTCTACCAAGACCATTCAGTGGTTCAGGAGTGGAAGTGAAGGGTAAGTGCAGATGGCAGTAGCTACACTGTTTTGTGGTTTTTTTCTTGTCAAGGGGCACCTCTTACCCTTTAACTGAAGGGGGGAGGATACCTGTGGTCCCTATTAATCTGGAGGGCAGCTCACAGTCCCCTGGGGATCAGGCACACATGGTACAGAAAGCTCCAGGCCTCTCTGCAGGGCTGACAGTGACCTACAATGTACAGTATTTCTCCCAGTAGCAGCAGAGGTTTCTCAGTTATGGCTTTTTTTCTTTTTAAAGATACCAAAAGAGGTTAGAGATGCTTTACCGAGTGCTGACTAACAAGTACCCCTGCCCCCTGCATCCTCTGCTCAGAAACATCTAACTCTGCCTCTTCCATAAGCGACATCGCCGGCTTCCAGCTCTACCACCAGTAGGAGTGGGACAGCCACAAGCTCCTGGGACGGGGGGTCACTATGCCAGGAGGCGTATGACACCGTTGTCCGAGCCCAGCAGTAGATGGCATTTTGTGGGCAGCACTGCCAGGCTGGTCAGCGTACCCCGAAAATTCTCCGAGCTCAGTTTGGTGGTGCTGGTGGGCAGGGCTGAGGACTCCAGCATGGAGTAGACACCAATCTTGTTGGCCACGGTGCCAGAGACCACTTCGTTGCCGTAGAGGTCAAAGACATGGATGGGTTCAGATGCTGATTTGTAGTGGTGCAAAGGTTTCTGCTCTAGTTCCTTCCAGACAGTCAGGGAATGATCTGAAGAGGAGCTGATTAGCACGTTGCCCTCAGCAGCCTGCAGGAGAGGAAAAGCCAGTGAACCAACACTGCTGCAGTAAAAAACCCCACTCTCATCCTGCAAATGAGATGATTAGCAGGTAGCTGCCAATAATCCAACAGTCCCAGCCATTTCCAAGCAACTGATGGTACTGAGCAGTATTAACTGCTTCGAGTGGATGCTGGAAGCTACAGGACTCTCTGGTAAATGGCAACCTCCCTTAGTGCTCTCCTCCTTCTCAACAACACCCTGATACTCAGCACAACTCATTTATCATCTCTTACTACTCCAGTGGGTAAAGAGATTATCATGTGGTCTCCCTCTCCATCAAACCAGCTGCCAAATTATTTATTTTCCTTACGAGGAAAAGGAATTGGGAAGCTCTTTTGCAGGAGAAAACTCTCTTGCAGTAGAAAATAAGCCTGGAGCTGCTTATTAGCAGAGCCAGTGAGAGGGTAAACAATGCAGACCACTGAACTTTGTTTAACCTGCATTTGGGTCGAGGACACTGGAGCCCCAGCCCTGCTGCCTGAGGGCGGGTAAATATGGAGAAGAGTTACTCATTAGAGCGACGCTCTCCCATGAGAGCTGAGAGCCCTGTGGAGAAAGCAACAGATTCGCTTCTTCACAGGTGATGTGTCTCCTCCTCCCTGCCCCTGCTGCAGACCTGCTCAGCAGGGACTGACACCCAGGAAGCCTGATGGCTGTTCAGCACGGGTTAGACCAGGTTAGACGGGTTAGACCGGGACCAACCACCCACAGCTCCAACCATGGGGCAGGAGCAAGGGATGGAGGATCACCCAGAGGATGGAGCAGACAAGCAGCATGTGCCAGAAGGATGCTTCACGTGACCTCAGTGGATCAACGCGACACCCCTAAAGCAGCCCCACACCTTAATCCCAGCTGGATCTCCCACCTTGATCTGTAGGATGTCTCCCTCGTGGGCATGCCACCCCCGCATGATGAGTCCCGTCCTGGTGTCCAGCAGCACAATGAAACCAGAGGAGAAGCCAGCCATAACGCTGCGCCCACTCGGGCTGACGGCCAAGCAGCGGATGAGCCCAGCACTCACCCCGCTGGCCAGGCGGAACTCGTGCTGCAAGAGAGAGAGTCCGGCTACTGGGGATCGAAGCTCAGGTATTTAGGGGGATGAGAGACCTTAGGGTCCAGCTGGCTTTTGTGTAGGCATCGGAGCTGGCTTTGGGCCATTCATGGCCCCATCGTTAAGCACAGGGATGGAGGAGGGTGGCTCGCAGAGTGGCCAGACTCCCTACCTGTAGTCCTGGCTTCCTGTGATCGATGAAACGCAGCACGGAGTCTGCGCTGGCCATGGAGATGCTGTGATGGGGAGGTGGCATGGTGGCTACAGCTGTGATGGGGACTTTGCTGTCTAATTCATCAAAAGTCCGTAGAAGTTTGCCTGCGAAAACACGATGGAAACAGCAGCTGTATGGAAAAGGTACACAGGAAAGCTCCAGTTTGCAGAGCAACCAGTTCTGCACTGTTTGTTAACAGGAGCCATCAAAACTCACTATGGCCCCTCTCGTCTTTAAGAACTGGACCGGTTCGCTCCAGCCAGTCCTCACCCTTTCCCTTCTTACCTGTGAACTGGTCCCAGATGTGCACGGTCCCATCACAGCTCACCACGTGCTGCGATGCCTCCAGCTGGCTCACGTAGAAAACTGACTTCTTGTGCTCGGCGTACGTGAAGCGCGGTGGCACCTCACTGGTGCCATCCCCGTAGTTGTACAAGGGCCAAAGGCGAACAGTTTTGTCCTTGCTGCCACTGAGAAAGAAGTCCTCACTGCTGAGTGGTGCCACGCACTTGATGGCCCCTGAATGCCCTGAGAAACTCTGCAGCTTGATCTGGTGGAAGTGGAAACGGGGGTCGTGTTGGCTCACCCCAATCTCATACTGCCAGTAGGCCAACCAGTTCCCACACAGCATGTGGGTGCTGCGAGGAAGGTCATGCTTCAGGGCGTTCTCCTCGCTGGATGAGCTGGGAATAAAGCCATCAGTGCCAGCACTGAGGCGAAGTAAGCCAAGACCCTCACGCTGTGTGTCCACAGGGACCTGGATGCGGTTTCCTACCAGCACGCTCCCAAAAGTACCGGAGTGACTGTCCTCGTGGTGGCTAGAGAAGGGCTCAGTCCCTCGCGTATCTTGGTCTGAGCCCGTCACTGTTTGCTCCAGGCTAACCACCTGCAGGCTCTTGGGGTTCACGTTCTCCAGGTAGAGGCTGGCCAGCTTCTCAACCAGCGAGTGGTTGGGCACTACCGTCTGGATAACATCACCTGAAAGGAGAGGACACAAGAAAGACATTGAGGTGCTGGAGCAGGTCCAGAGAAGGGCAACGAAGTTGGTGAGGAGTCCGGACCACAAGCCTTATGAGGAGAGGCTGAGGGAGCTGGAGTTGCTCAGTCTGGGGAAGAGGAGACTGAGGGGAGACCTTATTGCTCTCTACAACTCCCTAACAGGAGGTGTAGAGAGGTGGGTGTTGGTCTCTTCTCCCAAGTCATAGATGACAGAACAAGGGGTAACGGCTTCAAGTTGAGCCAGGGGAGGTTCAGGTTAGATATTACAAAATATTTCTTTACTGAAAGGGGTGTCAGGCATTGGGATGGGCTGCCCAGGGAGGTGTTTGAGGCACCATCCCTGGAGGTATTCAAGAGACGAGTTAACATGGTGCTTGGGGATATGGATTAGTGTTGGGTTGGTGTTGTTTTGGATGTGGTGTGGGGTTTGTGTGGGGTTTTTTATTTGTTTGTGGTTTTGGGGTTTGTTTTTTTTTTTTCCATTGTTTGGACTAGATGATCTTAAAAGGTCCCTTCCAACCTAGGTGATTCTGTGAACATGGCTTCAAGGGAAGGGATTTCCTCATCATCATCCCCCACCATAAGCAGAACAAGGGTCAGCACAGGGCTATGAAGACAACGTCCCCCAGAAGCCAGCCACACACTGCTCCCAGACAAAGTGGCCTGGAGCCTGCTGGCCTTCCAACCGAGCAAGGGGACCAAACCACAGCACAGAAGCTGTGAGCTTCCTCCAGCAGCCTTGACTTCAGGCCCAGCACACCTGCACAGAGCACAGAGCTCTCTCACAAATCCCAGGAGATGGTGGCCAAGCCATACCTAGCAAGCAAGAGAAAGGGATGTAGGTGATGTAGGCCATCTCAGGGTTAAACACCTTCTGTAACTCCATCAGCACAGCCGGCTCCAGGGACAGCAGCTTCCCATCTGAGAGAGGCACCTCCATCACCGGCACCTCGCAGCTGCTCACCGACTCCACCGTCAACCCCTGGGCAAGAGAAAACAAGGAAGGTACCCAAGATCAGATGCTCTCACCACATAGTTAATTACACAAACATGGCCTGGGCTGGATGCTGCTGACACCAATAATGGTGTACGCAGGTATGCCCACCACATTCCTCCAGTTGGGTACTGGGGAATGGCAGGAGGACCTCTCCAACATCACTGACCTGGTCTTGCAGCTCCTGCATCAGTGAAAATGCCCCAAAGAAGTTTCTCACTGTGTCACTCAAATGCTGCTGCACCATCTCCTGCCCAATCCGCAGACAGATCAAAGCAATTAGGCTGATTGTCTTAACGCAGAGGACAGTACGGGCCTGGGCACCACTAGGGAAACTGAAGAGGACATCCATTACCAGCTTGCCATCCCCTTTTCTTTTCCCCTGCTTCATGCTTCCTGCCTTGGCAGTGCTATCAGAAGGTCTTGAGCAGCACAAGCTCTACATGCATGCTGTGTCCCAGCACAAGGAGATGCACATCAGGGCAGGAGCAGCCCCACAATTCCAGGAGCGTTGAGGCTCCCACAGAACCATTTCTAAATCCCTCATTTTGAGTTGTGCCAATCCTGGCTGAAGGCACAGAAGGCTGCAACGCTTACCTGATGGCTGGTGAAGTGAGGAAGCCCAGAACTGGCAGCAGCACCTCCTGACTGATCTTGGGGAGAATGTCCATGAGCGTGGTGTCTGAGAGACACACCACAATCTTCTGAGTCAGTGTCACAGCAGCCAGGAGCCCTGCTTCCTTCCGACTGTTCAGCCGGCCACCACTGGGCGCAACCTGCAAAAGGAGTCCTCCAGTGCCAGGGTCACCATCTTCCCAGCAGGACACATCAAGGGTGAGCCCAGGATCACCCAAGCTCAACCTCAAAACCCGGCACAGTAAGTCTGGTTGTGTCCCCTGGGAGGGGAACCTGAGCACTGAATCTCAGCAGTAACCCATGCTTTACACTCAAGGGATGAGCCTGAAAACTGATGGACAGTTGTCAGCCCAATTGATGAGCCTGGAGAGAACGGGGCAGGACATCCCTCATCCTTTGGAGGGCATCTCCCTGCAGGATGTTCCCACAACTGGGAAACTCCGAGGGCGAAGAGACAACCCTGGACTGGCCCAGACCATCACCAGCCTGGATACTGCAGAGCATCCTTTGCCAGCACAGGAAGAGTGGAAACCTATTACACACACAGGTGACTTAAAGGAAGAATCAGTGTCTTCATCCCACGCCTGCAGAGGAACAGTCCTTGCATGAAATATCCAAGCACAAATTACCTGCAAACCCGCTGCTGACTTCTAGAAATGCAGCTGCTCATAACTTCATGAGGCAGAAGAGCACATCCTTTTTTTTGCTGTCAACGTACCAAGGCTGGTTACAGCGATGGCAAAGAGTTAACAACAGCAACACTAAAAGGTTTCTCTCTAGATTATCCTATTTCCTAACCCCCTAGACAAATCAAACACCCAAGACAAGAGAGCCAACAGCAAAAACCACAAACAATTCCCAGTTTCCGCTATATTTCTTGTACACCTGCCATCTTCCAGCTCATCACAGAGGCTCTTCCTCTCACAAAATAGCCACTCTGCCAAATCTGGCAAGAAGGATTGACTTTATCCTATTTTGTGACCCACAAGTTTAATCGCTTTAATATCAGGTTGCCAAATGCTCTTCACAGGGATATTAATCCCCCTGGTGCCCCCAAGCAATAAGTTAAGCAAAGCAGAACAGCTGGAGCTATGATTGCAACTGGGTGGAGAATGACTTTGCTGAAAAATGGGATTTTTTCCCCTAAAAAATCTCTCCTTCAACACTGGAAAAATTGACCATGCCTTTTTGTTTTCATTAAATGAACAGCTGTGGCCTCTTTTCCTCTATGTTTAAATTATCAAAAAGCTATAGAAGTTTTCACTTTAAACAAGAATCCATAACCAAAGTGTTTATAACCACTAAAAATGGAGCGATATGAAACATGAGCCTGTTTGAAACATCCAAAAACACTATTTTATGAAAAATTGGTTTGTTTTTCAGGCAGCTGCATAACACTCGTTTTCTTCTTGCTATTCAGCTACGAATGTCAAGTTTGTCAGTCTTGCCAGTATTTTTATACAGTTGAAAAAACCTCCTTTAAGCCTCTCCCCAGCTCATCCCCTATCTACCCAGACAGACCTCTAAAAACACTCGCTCCAGCAATCCTGCAGCAGCCCAAGCTGCTCCGCCTGCCCCTTATCACAATCCTACCCTTGTGACAGCTCCATTTTGGGGTGCTCGCCCAGCAAAGCAGAAAAAAACCAAAAACCTTTTTCTCTGACTTTCGTGCATGCCAGCAAAGGGTCTGAATGGGGAAAGCCCCTAGGCTGAAAGCCCCAGGAGGGGCTGTAGTAGCCCAACGCAGATCCACGGTGGCCAAAGCTTGCTAAAGAGCAAAGCCCCCATCCAGAGCTTATACCTGGGGGTGAAAGCACCTCTTCTGGCTGCAGCAGCTCAGCCCTTCTCAGCCAACACAGCGAGAGCTGCTCGGCCCACACTGGCTCAAGAAGGGGCTCAACAGAACACAGATTTTTACACAGGAGGCTGCTGGTGAGGCTGGACCATTTTTGTGCTACCTCCTTTTGTGTCTGGACACAGCTCTCACCCCAACATGTGGGAGAAGAGGAGAAAAGGCCATACTAACCAGGTAGCTGATGTAGGGCAGGTACTGGTAGGTGAGGACAGGCTCTCCATACAGGTACGCCACGTGCACAAGACAGGCCAGCACCGGCTTGGACACCTGATCTCCCAGCACCAGCCGTTTTTGGTAGATATTTCCCATACTAAGGGGACTGTTCTCATCGTTGCTCGGTACAAACTGCTGCCTGGTGGGACCTGCCCAGAGACAACACCATGAGCTCAAGCAGCAGGCTGTACCCAGGCCACAAGGCACCCCAGCAGACTGATTCTGGGGCACAGCCCACCCAAAGGGACCCTGGGATCCCAGGAGCAGACATTACCCATGTAGCAGGACGTGAGCAGACGGAGCAGGTTCCTGGCAATGAAGCGGGATGTGACAGTAGGGCCCAGCTTGGCTGAGAGCCACCTCACCATCTTACAGGCTGTGTCTGCAAAACAAAAACAGTTGCAAGGACAGAGCCCAGGAATGATGCAGATAAGCTATCACCCAGCTGCTCCCCGGGTGATCCACACGCTTCCGTGGAGACCTGGCCTTTTACACTGGTTCCATCACTGTTCCCAAGCTGGGACCATGGACATCTCCAAATCTGGATCCACTTCTTCCCAGGCTCTCCCCTTCTCCCACACACTGCTTTTTTTTTTAGAGAACAAGTCTTGTGAGGAGCGGCTGAGAGAGCTGGGGGTGTTCAGCCTGGAGAAAAGGAGGCTGAGACCTTCTCGCTCTCCACAACTCCCTGAAAGGAGGGTGTAGCAAGAGGGTTCGGTCTCTTCTCCCAGGTACAAGTGATAGGACAAGAGGAAACAGCCTCAAGTTGTGTCAGGGAAGGTTTAGGATGGATATTAAGAAAAATCTCTACACCAAAAGGGTTCTCAAACATTGGAACAGGCTGCTCAGGGAAGTGGTGGAGTCACCATCCCTGGAGGTATTTAAAGATGGGCAGAGGTGGTGCTGAGGGACATGGGTTAGTGGTAGGTTTTGTCAGTGTTGTGTTGATGGTTGAACTCCATGATCTGAAAGGTCCCTTCCAATCTAAACGGTTTTGTGATTCTATGATTCACTGGGTGTTTGCCCCACTCGGCAGAAAGGCTCAACACTAGCATGGTCTTACCCAGGAGTATCGTCTGCTCTTTGTCATCCGAGTGATCCGGCAGCTCCTCTTCCTCTCCTTCCTCTGTCTCACTGCTGTCATCAGCCAGGGTGACATCCACGGAGGCACCGGCATTCACAGACACCGTCAGCTCTGCATCGACCGTGGCATCATCATGCTCCTCTTCATCATGCTCCTCTTCCTCCTCTTCTGAGTCCTCGCTCTGTTTCAGGTCCTGGCTGCTGTCCATCGACTTCAAGCTGCTCTTGTCCTTCTGGGAATCCCCATCTGTGGGTCTGTCCTCTCCCAGGGACACCTCACTGGCGCTGCTCTTGTCACTCAGCCGCCCAAGGCTGAGCGATTCCTGCTCCTGAGGCTGCAGGGACTCCCCGACATAGAGGCCACTCTGAAAGTCCTCGCTCTCGGGCAGGTAGGCTTGGTCATGGAAGCTGACACCAGAGGTGTAGTCGAGGAGGTCAAGTGCAGCAGAGCCATGCTCCACCTCCATTTTGATCTCCTCCCCAAACACGCACGACACCGGGCTTTCCCCTCCACTTTCATCATCTTCAGCCATGCCAAGGAGGGATTTGCTCTCCTCCCGTGAGTTCTCGATGCCAACGAGGATCTGCAGGATGTGTGGCAGCAGGTTCAGGAGGAAGGGCTGCAGCCCCAGGCGCACTATCAGCTGGGCGACAAAGCAGTCTGTGTAGAGGTAGAACCTGCCATGGCGGTAGCAGGGGGTCTCATATGCTCCAATCAAGGGCTTGAGCAAGTATTTATTGGCATTCTTCGGGCCTAAGGATTTAGCTATAGGTTCAAAGAGATACCATGCTGCGTAGACAGCAGTATTCTCCTCGGACATCAGAGACAATATGAAGGGCAGAAGAATCTCCAAGCCTTCAGGAGTGATTTCAGAAAGGATCCCTTCCAGCTGCTGCCACAGCTGGAAAACAAGTTCCCGGCCCTGACCTTCATCCTCTATCTTCTTCGCCTGGTAGGTGAAAATGAATTTGTGCAGGGCTGGGAAGTAGGTGGGGAAGGGGACAATAGAGCTGTAGAGACTGAGGAGCTGGGTGGGACAGGGCGGGGGGAGGCCCTGGGAGATGGGTTTGTATTCAAACAACTGCATCGTGCCCTTGCCCAGCTTGGTCTTCAGGAGCTTCTCCACTGGCACACTCAGCTGCAGCAGGACGTGCAGCACGTGCTGGAGGGGGGCCGGGATCTCCTTGGGGTGGTAGCGACACAGATTACGCACCATCAGGAACCGTTCCAACAGGGACGCGTCAGGCTTTGAAGGACGAATCCTTGGTGCAAATATAATCTCAGCTACCAGAATGCCCAAAGCTTGCATGTCCCTCTGGAAGAGGTCCGAGAGACCCAGGGGTGGTTCTTCCCATGGCTGCTCCATTAGCTGCATCTCACTGCTTAAGCCCTTAACCAAGAAATTGTCCAATTTCTCCAGTTCTTCCAGGGCCTGGAGTGGATTGAAGCCTTCAGGAAGTGTGATCTTCATGTCAACCTGATCCAGAGCACCCGCCTTGTTCCGACGGAGAGGTCGGACACCTGAGGTTTTGCCTTCAGTGACATAAGCAGGGAGGGTAGTGGGCTGTGCTGAAGGCACGGTGGCACAGGGCTGGTCAGCAGCTCTACTAGTCACAGAAATCGAATCCAGGGCTTCCATGCCTTGTTCTAAATCATCCTCACCAGCCATGGGTTTGTCCCCAGACCAAGTGGTTTCACTAGGAGTAGCCTCCAGGACAAGCCCATTAACTGCATCTGTCACCTGGCCTTGGATATCCTCCAAAAATACAGTCTCCCTGATGTTCTGGAGAAGAGGCCGGGCAATGGCTGGAGCTTCGGCAGGCGTGTAGGCAGGTCCCACCATGCGCCTGGGATGTGGCTGGTCAAAAAGTTGCACGACTCCGTAAGTCGTCAGATGCGTGTGGTTGTCTACTAGGTGGAGGCAGACATTCTTCTCCTTGACAGCATCCTTCCCCAGCAGCTTGTACCCAAAAGTGAGATCAATCCAGTGGTGGAGGTCTTGAGAAACTTCCTGGCTTTCAAGCAGCATGCGGTGGACTTCGATGAACTCCTCGTAGGAGCTACACCAAGATGGAACGTCCAGGTCAGGCATGTCTGGATGGATGGATCGGAAGATGGAGGGGTCTGTATAAAACTCTGGGATGCACTCATCCGGGGTCCAGCTCTGCATGCGCTCCATGCTTGCTGGATACTCGTTGGGCTCCCACTGGGACCTCACGTGGCAGCAGAGCACTGCCTTGGGCGTCCTCCGAGCCGTGTACACATAGTAGGTGATATCCGAAAGGACATCAGAGATGTGATGGGGGACGTGGAGCTGCTCCCCGCTTGACCCACCGGCAACAAACGCCTGTTTGGTCATCTCATAGGTGAAGTCCAGCTGCTTGTCTCCCTTGTTGAGCCGGAACTTGGACTTCCTTAGGTCCCTGAACTTGCCGTTTTTCGTAGTGAAGTCCACCACCCATGGAAGAACTGGGTGATAATTGGGGTCTCCCATTCTCCTCCCAGCCAAACTGTTTAGACGCATAAGGTAGTCAAAGTTGCTGACCTGGCCATGTACCCACTGCAACACCAGGTCTCGGAGGTCCTTCTGGCAGGCGGCACACCTCGCCTCCTGCCCTCGCACGCCAGCGCTGCTTTGCTTGCTCGTTCGTTCCAGACCAGGGTCCAGATTCACTTCCTCCTCCTTCGGTCCCTCATACTCTCTGAAGTTTATGCGGAGCCGGCTGCACAGCTTCTCATCCACAGCCACATCCCGAAGGGAAAAGGCGCCACAAGCCAGACCCACCTGGTGACAAGCCTTCATGGCCTGCAGCACGTGGAAGAGGAGGAAGAGGATTTTGGCATGGCTGTTGGTGAGCTTGGCCGGGCTGAAAGTCACAATGTCATGCAAGCAGTACTGCACGTAAGGGTAGATGACATACAGCATGGTGGCCGACTCCAGCAGAGCTTCAGCCTGCAGCACGTTGGGGCAGGAGGTCACTCCCTTGGTGGCCATCACACTCTCCTTGGTGGGGGAAGCACCGGGCGCAGTCTTGCCCACCTGAAGAACGGGGCAACCGTAAGCCTTCTGCAGGGCACCTCGCAGTGCATCCAGGGCTGGCACGGTGGGCGGCACCTCGGCGTGCTGGTAGGGCTGCACGTAGAGGCAGTGAGCCTGGCCCCACAGATTTCGGTAATTCTGGGAAGCGACGCTCTGCATGAAGCCGTGCAGGGTCTCAGGGCTGCCGTTACGCAGGTCGGTGTCGGGGGGCTGCAGCCGCAGGGGGTACGCCAGCCTCTTCTTCCTCAGCCCGTGGATCTCCACTCGTGTCCAGCCCGCTGGCAGCTTCTGCACGGAGTGCTGCAGGAACGTCCTCACCTCCACGTCGCTCAGCCCCTCCGGCCGCGGGCACAGGCCGGGCAGCACCCGGCGCTCTTTGAGGCTCGTCAGCCATTTTACCGGGACGAAGGCGGTAACGTGGGTCCCCTCGGCGGCGGCGGCCAGCTGCCGGCGGTCGATGTTCAGGTCCTTCTCCACGCTCTGGAGGAAGCCGTCCATGTTGGCTTCTGCTGGGAGAAAGACGACCCAGAGAGGCCGTGAGCGAGCTGAGGAGTGTGGCACCGTCCCTGCCCTCCCCCCGGTTCCCACTCGTCGAGCAGGCGCCACGCAGCAAGTCTCACTTCCCCATTGCCACCCAAGGGGAAAAAAAAGCTGGTTGTAGAAGCTTGCTCAAAAAAATGCTATATCTGGGAGGTCGGGGGCAGGGGGGGGGCATTAAGGGACCAGTCCTGGCTGGGGGAAACAAGATGGGACCCCCACAGGCAATGAAGGGGACACAGTGGGACTCCCACAGCCCCTGGGCCAGGTAGGGGGGCATGATGGACCTGCACAGCACAGGGTTGGGGAAGAAGACATGATGGACCTCTGCAGGCTGGAAGGGGGGGGGGGGGGAAAGGGGGGGGGACGGGGGGGGCGGGGGGGGGGGGGGGGGGGGGGGGGGGGGCACACAATGGTACCTCCATAGTCAGGGAGGGGGACATCATGGCACCTCTGGAGATGGTGGTGGGGCATGATGGGACCTCTGCAGCACGAGGACCAGTGAGGGGAACATGGTGGGGGAAGCATGATAGGACCTGCACAGCCACAGGGTTGGGGAAGGGGACATGATGGGACCTCTGCAGGCCTAGGGATAGTGGCAGGGGGGACACACAGCCAGGAAGAGGGATGTGATGGCACCTATGGAGGTGGCAGGGGAACATGACCACAGTCTTCATGGTGGGGAAAAGGACACACAATAGGACCTCTTGCAGAACTAGGGGTGGTGGTGGTAGGGACGGGACCTCCAGTGCCCCAAGATGGAGCATCTGCAGCACTGGGGGAAGGGGCGGGGGGAGGGAACGGGACGACACACAATGGCACCTCTGCAACCCTAGAGTCGGGAGGGGGGGACATGATGGAATCTCTGCGATCCCAGGGTCAGAAAGGGGGGACACGATGGCACGTCCATCCGGCGGGGGAGGGGACTGGTGACACGGGAGGCCACCCATCAGCAAGGGTCACCTCCCCGGCACCAAGCTGGGGACCGGAGAGGCAGCCCCGGGACCAGACCTCAGCGGGCCCTCTCTACCGGGGGGGTGGGGGGCAAGGGCAGAGCCGAGCTGAGCCCCACAAGCTCGGGGGGTTCCTCCCGGGGGTTCCCCGCTCTTTCCCCAGCTGGGGGGGGGAATTCCCCTCCCCCCCCCGCCTCACCGCCCCGCTGCTCCCCCCCGTTACCTGGCGGCGGCGGTAACGGCGGGCTCAGCCGCGGCGGGCGGCGGCCGCGGCCATGTTGATCAGGTGACAGCGGTCACATGCGGCCGCCGCGCCGCCATGTGCCTGTAGGGCGGGGGGAACACACGGGACACACACACACACACACCCCCGATGGCCCCGGGGCGGGGGCCGGGCTCCCTCCAGCGGCCGCGGGGGGGGGGGGGGAGGGGGGGGCGGGGAAGGGGGGGGCCAGGGGGGGGGGGGGCGGGTTGCGCAAGGGGCCGGGGCGCGGTGCCTATAGATGGGCAGGCGGCGGGGCGTGACGCGGCGGCGGCGCCGGTTTGAGGTCATGGTGACGTTCCCAAGGCGCTCGGCGCCGTCAGTCGATCGAGCCGAGCTGACGAAGCAGCCGGCCTTAAAAGGGGGTCGACCGTAGAGTCGGGAGGCGGCAGGTGGACCCCACCGGCGGCCAGGTGAGTGCCGGGCCGGAGGAAGCGGGGCTAAGCTGCCTCCCCCCCCAATTCCATTTCCCCCTTCCCCCCCCCGCGAGGCACTGCCTGGTCACCGTGAACCGGGGTAAGGGTCCCACAGCCACCGCCGGAGCGAGGCCGTGCTTCTCCCGCCGTGCCGGGGCACCCTCCCGCGGCCGGACCCCCCCTCCCTGCACCGAGCGGACCCTTTAAGAGCGCAAAGAAGCGGGGGGTAGTTCCCGCCGGGCAACGCCGCGTGTGGGAGTCACGTGGGCGGGACGTGGAGACAGGCCATTGGCCCCTCCCGGCCCCCTGCCCGCTGCAATCAGCTGTTACTGGGGCGAAGGGCAGGAAACAGCCTTAAAGGGGCAACGCAGCCGCAGACAGCCGGGTCCACCACGCTCCGGCTCGGCCCGCAGCAGCCAACCGGTTCCGGGGCGGGAGCGGCAGCTCTAAGGATGCCGTGAACGGCCGCGGCGCTGCCGCTCCCGCCCCAGCCCTCCCGTTCTCCCCGGTGGGGAGTACGGCCCCTTTAAAGAAGTTGTCCAGTCATTGCGCGGGCGCTGCCAAGTCATCGGGGTCAGCCGAGTTCCCGAGGCCCCGCCCCCCCCGGCGCCCGCCGATTGGTCGGCGCCGGCCGGAGCAATCACTTCTGATTGGGCCGCCGACTTCGAGCAACTTCGGGGAATGGGGGGGGGGGAAGGGGGGCAAAAAAAGCTGTGTCACCCCCACACCCCCAGCGGGGGAAAAACGGCACCGACTGAAAGGTGGGAAGGGGCAGGCGGCGGACGTCCCGCCAGAGAGGCGCCGGGCCCTTTAAGAGCCTCCCTCCCCACCCCCGCCGCCTCTTTTAACCCGCTGGAAAATGCCAACTCACAGCACGCGGGGCATGCCGGGAGCGCCGCGCCGCACTACATCTCCCGGCATGCCCAGCGGCGGGGCAGGCCCCCGCCGTTTCCTAGGCAACCGCCGGGTGGCGGGGGGGAGAGCCCGGCGCTCCCAGCGCGGTGGGGGGGGCAACGGTGCCTCCTTTCCTTTCCCATTGGTTGGGTGGCGGGCAGTACTGGGCAGCTATTGGCGAGAGGGAGCGGCAATCGCGGAGGGGGGGCGGGACTGGCGGGGGCGGGGTACGCACCGCCCGTGCCGGCAGGTGATTGGTCAGGGGTGGGGCCGGTGGGTGGCTGCGTCATGACTCCGCCAGCTGATCCGAGACGGGAGCCGGCGCGCGCGGCGGGGGGAGGCGGCGGCGGCGGCGGCGGCACCGGCCCGGCCCGGCCCGGCCCGGCCCTCGCCGCGCAGGTGGGTCCGGTGCGGCTGTGCGGGGGCTGTGGTTAAGGGGACGCTGGGGGCCGCGGGGGTACTGGGAGTCAAGGGGCCCACCATCCCCACCGCGCCCGGTAGTCCCACCGGGGAAAGGTGACCTTTCACCGGGGGGGGGCGGAGGTTTGCGGTGGTGTGGGGGCAGCTCGGCTCAGCGCGACCCTTCTTGTGGCTTCGCGGGCGCCGCCTGCGCCCGGCGGCCTCGTCCCCGGTGGCGACAGGGCAGGGTGGGGTGGGGGTTGGGAGCGGGACTGGGGCGCGGCCCTCTCTCTGGGGGGTCCCGGTAGGGCGGGCTGGGCCGCGGCTGGGGTTGGGGCCGCCGCGCGACGGGCGGTGGCCGCCCCGGGGGTGACCTTCACTCCAGGACCGGGCGGGGCAGACTTTGACCTGGGGCCGTTCCCCTCCGTGATCACGGACCGGAGCATCCCCGGCAGCGGAGGGGCGGGAGGTCGGCGAGGTGCCCCGCTGGGGAGCGGAGGGACTGGCTTTACCGTGGAGCGGCGGGGAGTTGTCTCCGGTTGGGGAGGGGGCGGAAAGAGAGGGGATTGGTTTTACCGAGAGGGGGAACGTGCGGGGGTGGGGATGATCCCGTTAAACCGGGAAGGGGGCACCAGTTGCGTGTTTTACTAGCGAGGCGAGGTCCCACCGGGACCCTCCCCGGTACCAGTGAGGTCTGTCGGTGCCAAAAAAGGGGTGGGGGGGATCTCCCGTTACCGGCAGGGTCCACCCCTCGTCAGCCCCCGGTACTGGCAGGGTCCCCGGTGCCGGCGAAGCCGGGGTGCTGATTCACGGGCCGGCGGGGGTGGAGCAGGGCCGGGACCCGCTCTCTGGAATCCGGACCAGATGTACCCGGCACGCCAGGAATGCTCGGCATCCCCGCCAGGCCCCGCCGCCGCTGCGCCCCGCACCGGGAGCGCTCCCCCCAGCCCCGACACCCACCGGGACTCTGGCCTTCCCCCGCCGCCCGCGAAGGCTCGGGAACAGCCAGGATCCCGAGTGCCTTTAGGGTGGCGCCGGCGGGAGGGATGCTGTGGGGCAGATGCCGCGGTGGCCGGTTTGGGGGGTGGCGGGGGACTCCCGGGGCTTGCTGTCCCCACACCGGGGCCATCTGTTCCCCCCTCAGTGGGACCAGACACTTGGGGGGTGGGTTTCCCACAACTCAATCCCCACAGCCAAAATACTGGGAAGTGCAGAAAAGAGGTGGGTTTTTTTGTTTTGGTTTTTTTTCCCCCCCCCCCCAATGTGAAGGGGGAAGCGGTGGGGTCCCACACTCTGGTCTGGCGTCCTCATCCTCTGACAAAATAACATGTTAAAAAAAAAAAAAAAAGAAAAGAAAAAAGGCCATGCTCCCTAAAATTCCCCATGGTGGGGGCTTGGCAGCAGCCGCCTGACAAAGTGTCTTCCCCCGGCGTCGGCTCCTGGCCCCCAGCCAGGTGGGACCCTGCCAGTAGAGATGCCCGAAGTGAGTGGGGAATGCCTTAACCCCTACCTGCAATGGCCTCCTGCTTTTTTTTTCTCTTATTTTCTGGAAGAAATGGCCTTGATTTCCCTGCCCGTCACAGGAACCCGGTGCCAGCAGGTGCCAGAGCTGATGTGCCAGCTGCTTTGGGAGAGAGGAGGGATGGGAAGAGTCGAGATCTGCCTCCGGATCCTCTGCGATGGAGCTGGGGGGTGGGCAGTGTGCGATCCTACAGGATCTGTGCTTTGGGAGAGAGGGAAATGCGAGGCGGTGGATCAGGATTTGGTGCTGCGGTGGGAGAGAGGAGCAGCTCTGCCACCTTGGGTGGCTGCTGTGGGGTGATGATTGAGCTCGGCGCCATTCCATCCTGGCTGTGATATGTGTGTGTGTGTTCTCTTCCCAGATGCTGCCCCCGCCGCCCTGCTCCTGGCTAACCAGCACCAGTTCTTCAGTGGCAAGCTTTATGTCCTTCTCTAGTAGCTAAAGCTGCCAGTTGAAGAACTGTTGAATGTAGCCACTCTCTTCTCATCACCTTGGATGTCAGCCTTTGGATGTCAGCCGGACACGTGCCCCGAGTGACCAGGAGGAACCAGCATCCTGTGGATTTGAAGGCTGAGGATGAGCCTGACCGGGATGAAGAAGTCTCCTCACCGTCTCCAGACTCCTCCTTGGCTGGGGGATGGCTGGGCAGCCCTGCCAGCTGGGTTCCCCCACCACCAGTGGGGTGGCATTTAGCTGAGAAGACCCAAAGAGGCATTAAACTTTCTGTTTTGCTCAACAGTTTGGTTTTAGGAAGTTTGTTGCCTGTGGGGTGCCCAGATCTGCCTGATGGGAGGATGATGGGTCCTGGGGAGGGCCGTAGAGCCAGAGCCCTGGTCAGTGCTGCATCAGGGTCTGTGGGTAGAGGATTGGTTGGTTGTGGCCCCTTGGGTTTGTCCTGAGTGAAAGAGGTGACCTGTGGCTGGGTGTAGTTTGTGGGACTGACCTGCTACTGAGCTCAGGAGAAGGATTAGTCCCGCAAGAGGGCCGGGCGGTGGGATGGGGCCTGAGGAGAGGGCTGGCTCTGCACCCACGCTGCCCTGGTGCCAGTTGGGTGCGGTGCGGCTGGGCTGCCTGGAGCGGGTGACTCAGGGCCGAGTCACGCGTGGATCCAGACATCTGTTCTGGGAACCACTGTCCTGCAAGGCCAGGCAGCCCTGTCTGTGGCTGCCTCTGGGATTCCAGGTATTTGGAGACATCAGAACCCAGGTGAACCTTGCCGGGTTCCTCCATGGTCCAGGCTCTGCCTAACTCTTGGACAGAAGGAGACTGCCCTGAAGGGGACTTCAAAGCTGATTTCCAGGGATGAAGACCTCCCTGCCTTGCACTGGGCGAGAGGGGAGCTGTATATCTCCCCTACGGCTTGGGGCAGGGTGAAATGTCTTGGTGTGGACACATTGAAGGCTCCTGGGTCTCCAAGAAGTGCCTCTCCCATGGGGCACTGCTGGGACCACCGGTTCCCAGGCTGCCTTGGCCTTGGGAAGCAGAGGAGTGTCTGGGTGCTGCTGCTCGGGGCCTGCCAGGAAGATGGCGGCTCGTTCCAGCTCTGAGGGCAGGCAGGGAGGAACGGCCCTGTGCGGAAATAAGTCTGCACAGTTTCAACTAAATCTGCCCATCCAAGCTCCAGCTGCCAAAGTCTGCCACCAAATTTTGGCACCTGGTGATGTGCAGAAAGGGGCCTGGTGTCCATTAAGTGACACAAGTAGAGCAAATATGTTGTCTGGGGGGGTGGGTGGGTGTGTCCTCCTTATATAAAGCTGCTCTGCTTGGTGTGTGCTTGCTGATAGCTACAAGAAGCTGATTTTCTTCGGGGATGCTATCACTCAGAGAGAGCAGAGCTGCTGAACCACCTTGGATTGCTCCCTGAGCAGAAAGGACCACGGATAAACACCTCCAGCTTGAGGCAGAGCAGGTGTCTTCCACCCCAGCTACCCTGCTGCAAGTCCATACGAAATAGCTGGTGTTTGCTCAGCAAGTCCTGGAGAGCACCGAGGGGTGCAGAAAGTTGTGGGTGTGTTGTGTATGAAGGATGCCCGAGGGCAAGGAGGAGCCCTGCTCCCCCTCCCATGTGTCACAGTGAGGTGCTGTTGATCCTTGATATGGAGGGGACCTGTGCTCTCTGGCCACCAGCATCCCCACCCTCAGGTGTGTATGGGTAACGCTTGGATTTGCTGCTTCCTTCTGTCACTGTGAAGGACTGACCTGCTCTGCCAAAAACCTCCTCTTTTCCTGGTGAGATGGGGCTATTTCAAGACAGACAATGGTCCTGACCAGCAGCACTGAGCCCCTGGGGTCAGGAAATGTGAAACTCCCTATTTCAGGTCGGAGAGAAGGTGCCAGCGTGTGAGTTTGTGTGTGTAACGCAAAAGCAGCAATGCAGCATCTCCCCTGCTGAGCAAACAGGCTCGGGCACTGGCCAGCCCCAGTTTCGTGTAAAAGCAGAGGGTTTTTTAGGCTGACAAAGTAAGTGTCCCCACGGGAAGTTGCCAAGCTCTCAGGGCTTACCCTTCCTCCTGCAAAGCCCCATGTGACTGGTGAGTAAGTGCAGTGTTTCCTGTAGAAAGCACGGCCTCGCTCACTGTCGCCTTGCAAAAAATCTAGTAGCTCTTTTCCTCCAGCATCAAGGCTGTGTTTCCTGCAGCATCTAGCCACCTCCTCGAAGCATCCAGCCTGCAGTGACACAGCAGGAGAGGGGACACCGACCGGGGCTGGGATTCCTCTGCCAGAGGCTGGCTGCTGACAGGGGTGGAAGCTCTCTCTGTGGCAGCTAATGCAATATTCAAGGCGTCTGTAACGATGCCGGCAGGTGCTGCTCACTCAGAAGTCAGATGGCAGCCCTCTGTCCTTAGGGATAGGGTATTTCGTGCGAGTTCCTGCACACAGACTATCTAGTTGCCAGCTGGGAGAGCAGCTTGCCTCGGTCATAGCTCCCCTTGCTGGGAAAATGTGCTTTGCAAAGCAGAAGGTCAGCGTGACCGGTGTGTTGAATGAAAGCTCCCTGCCAACAGCCAGTGAGAAGAGCTGGAGGGGTTGGTGGATCTGTGAACATGTGGCTGCTTCTGCAAGGTCAGACCTTCAGCTGAGCTTCAGGTCAAGGGCATCCTCCTCTTCTCCAGCCCAGTGGATTCCCTGTCGAGAAGAGAGGGGAGAGCGCTGCTTTGCTTTGCCCCAGCGTGCAAGGGAGCAGCCAAGGACTGTCTGCAAACACAAAAAGCAGGTTCAGCTTTGCTCATCATGATTTTATTTCCTCTTGTGCCAGAATGGGAGGATGTGGAGCTGTTAACGCTTGGTTGACTCTGTGCCCCTCACAGCAGGGCACGTTCTGAGCTTAGGTTTCTGCCAGCGAGGGTATGTTGCCGATGTCACAGGCCCTGCGAGGGAGAGGTGGTACTTTGGGGATTTGCAGTAAATCGTCTCGACTTCGTGTCTCTCAGTGGGCTCTGCTGGTGCAGGGAACACAGCGCAGAGCCACCCACCGGCTCAGTCAGGATGTCACTTACTCTGCTTCTTCTTTAGAGATTTGTTTCCCTGAGCATAAAACTTCTGCAATCAGGGACACCATGGGGTCACAGTCCAGGCTGGCAGCTGCAGCCACGAAGCCATCCCTGAAAAGGGAAAGCAGAAGAACGTGGATCTCTTCAGTGCGCATCACCCAGCATGGCAGCAGCCCCGTGGCACCCTGGCTGGGGTCCAGCTGTATTTTGGAGGGCTCAGGGCAGGGTGGCTGGTAGTGCAGGGTGCACAGGGGCTCGCAGTAAGTTGCCTGTCACTGCAGGGAGCTGGGCATCAAGCCTGGGAGCAGCAGGGCAGAGGGAGAGGAGATGTGTCCCAGGCTCCCTGCCCAGCTGGTGTCTTCATTGAAGCTCTTCCTCTTCTCCTTCCCTGCCCTGCTTTGGTTTTCTCTGAAATCATCTCACTGCTGGTTCAGTGGCCAGCAGTTGCTTGCAGAGTGCAGGCAAGGGAGGTGATGTGAAGCTCTCCAGGCTTTGGGGAGAGGACCCTGCTGTGTTAGGGCACAGACCATCCTCTCATTCACTCACCTGATGTAAAAGATCAGGAATTTCTGTTGCTCCAGGCTGCCCTTCACAACAGTCTCTGTGTATCCCTTCCCACAGCCTGTGAAAGAGAGCATCACAGCCAGCTGGGAGAGCTGCCACCCATCCCACCCCAGCACCATCCCAGGGATGGGCAGAGGGGACAGTGACTGGCTGGGACGGAGATGGGGAACAGGTATGGAAACCCTGGATAAGCAGAACTGATCCAGAGCTGCAGGACTACATCATGACCCTGAGCCTCTCCTTATCTTGGAGAGGAAAGTTCTTCCTCCTTTGTGACCTCTAAGCCACTGGAGATCAGGAAAGAATGAGAGCTCTGGGTGACCTGCAGGCCCAGCGCTCAAGAACAGGATTTAAGAACCCACCATGGCAGCCAGTCCAAATCCTGAGCTGCTTCATCTAAACCCTTCAACGACGGTGTGTCTACAAGCCCCAGAGTTGGATGAGCAGGTGGGCTGGGCAGTGGTCTGGCTGTTCCCATCCCTCTGCCCCTTCCTACCTGCGTAGCGGATGCTTTTCCCAAGCATCGTGGTCCAGAAGAAGGGGACAGTGTGCAACGCCTTGTCTTTCTTCAGCATGTTTAACACAGCAATGTGACCTGTGATGTACCAGCAGAGGAAATATATTTCTTGTAGCTCCTCAAAGTGCCCCCTGCCTCTTGTTATCCTGCTGTCCCTCCTGCCCTGTGCCCTTGGTGCCCGTCTCTGAGGGGAGCTGGAAAATGAGGTTTCTGTACTGTCTCACCATGGGCCTCGGCCACCTGTTGGTGATAGATGCTGGACCGGTCCCCATTGAGCAGCGCTACAGGAAAGGAGACCACATCCCCCGCAGCGAAGACGTTTGGGATGTTGGTTTGCATGTGCTAGTGGGACAATAAGCAATTAGTGCAATGGTGGGAGGGACGGAACTGGGTGCTGACCAGGGATACTCAGCTGGCACTTACCAGATCCACCAAGATGGCACCTTTGTCATCTGTGGCGATGGAGGTGCCCTTCAGAAACGCTGAGTTGGGAAACACCCCTGCAGGGAGAGGAGAAGGACAAATGCAGCAAAGCTCCACAAAGGCAGGGAGGAAACTTGACCTCGGCTCTCCAGCAAGCATGTGCCCGCGGTGCCTGTTCAGCCAGCTCACAGCAGTGACCAGTGCTGAGCTAATCCAGGGGCAATAAAACCAGGGCCTAGAAAAAGTCATGCTTTGATAACGTGGCAGTGACCTACAGAGCTCAGCAAGCACATCAAAGTCATATCAAGAGCTTTTGTAGCTCCTTTCCTCCTGCCATTGCTCACGGGCTGCTGACTTTCTCCAGGTGTGTGGGGCCAAGACATAGGATTGGATTACAACAGAGTGGGAAAGAGTCTGCAGGGAATGGTGTTCTAGGAATGCTCTGGGCTTGCTGGCTCTTCTCCCCATTCCCAAAGCCACCTCCTTCCTCCCGCTGGGATCTCTTACCTATTCCCACCACTACCACATCTGTAGGCAGTTTCTTTCCACTGGCAAGAACAGCCTCTGTGACCTAGGAAAGAAGCAAGAATAGTTAACAAAGAGTTAAAAACTCTGTCCTAATTCCTGCAGCCTCCCTGCTGCCTCATTATTTGCTGTCTTTTTCCTTCCCCAGGTTCAGATCACCTTGTCCAGCTAATGTGTGTTGCCAGGAATATAAGAGAAAATCATGCTGCTATCCCTGAGATATGAACACACACTGGTGCCCTTTGAGCCCAGAGTTGTGCTCAATGAAAATAAATGTGAAGGTTTAGGTGTGACAGAGGAAAGCCTAGACATAGGCACTGGGTTATACCTCCGTTTGGGTTTTTTCCCCTAAAATTAGCAGTTCAGAGATCACAATAGCCTGACTGACCTTTCCATCCTTTCCTTTCAGCTCAGAGAGTTCTGTTTTCATGTAAAACTTCACCCCTTTATTTTGCAGCATCTGAAAAGGAAGAGGAAGCTGGTTTGAGTATTCACTAGGAAATTCCAGGCTGCACTGCTGTAAAAACAGCTGTACCCAGCCAAAATCCAGGCAGGCAGCTTAGCTGCTGCTTCAGCCTGCTGAGAGGTTTCACTTGTGCCCCTGGCTGGTGCAGGGTGCTGTGAATCCCAGCTCACTCTGCCATCCTGGTCAGGACGGGTGCGTGAGGTGGGTCTAGGATGAAGCAGGGCTTGGGGATGAAGCTGAGCTGGGGAGCGTGATGTGTGTGTAAAGGAGGTCAGGACCAGCCAAGTGTACAGAGCTCTACAGAGCTCCTCCAGCAAGCTGTATGTGAGCAAGGCGGCTGGGCACGCGGGGTTATGACTCAGCGTAGGGGCTGGATCTCCAGGGCTGTTGCAGATCACGGGGCTGCTTGGACAGCATGAGTTCTCCATCCTAGAAATTAGGTTTTCCTAACCTTCATGGCGACACCTCCAACCTGAGGACCCAGTGCATTCTGGAAAGGGAACTCCTTTTTTTCCACCACTGAGACCGTACTGGCCTTATCTGAGAGGAAGGCAGCTACCTCCATTCCTGCAAGGGAAAGGCATGCCCGAGGTAAGCCCGCTGCAAGCATGAACCTGCACCCTCCTCCTTGGAAACCTTCTCCCCTTCCAGGTGAGTAGAACAAATCTGATGTAGTGCCAGTGCTCAACCGCTCTTCTATGCATCTCTGGGCTGAGATATTTAGCCCTCCTCCCCCTGTTCTTTGTTCTCATGCATTATGGACCTTGATATTAGGAAATGCAAAGAGCAGCTCCTGGTTGTGCACAGAATAGTTCTGTTTCCGTGCCTTACTCCCTCACTTTTTCAATGCTTTTGGGGAGTCCAGCTCCTCTGAAGGACAGCCACCTTTTCATAAGGCACATTTCCCTCTGTCCTTGTCCAGGAACTGTTTATAGCTATCAAAGTTTCTGGGAATCAGAGGAAAGAGTGAGTACATGTTGTGTAATGCATACCCCACCAGTTATAGGGCTCTGGGGAGGAACCCAGACAGGCAGTGAATGAGCATCCCTTCCCCCAGGGCCTCTTGTTAATCTGCATACGCAGCAGAAGTGGGTTTCAAGGCTATCACTGATGACTTGATACCCACTGCAGCCTGGTACCTATGAATGAAGCTCCTACGATCACCAGATTTTTCCCAGTTGCCAGCTCTAAGATCTTGCTAGAGTCTTCTGGGGTTTGGAGAATGCACACGTTCTGCAGGTCTGCACCTGGGACTTTGAGGGGGCTGGAACTGAAAGAGGGAGAATCCAGATATATCTCATGATTAGAAATTAAACAGAAAGAAGGGAGCGGTGGAGTTCAAACCCATGCTATCTCTTGGCTGTGTCATCCTATCCTGTCCTGTTATCTCATCTCCTATCACCTCCTTCTCATACGCCTCTAGAAGACCTTCAAGCCCTCTTGTCCTGTCTAAAATTTTGTGTGTGGCAACTGCTTTATGCACTCACTGGCTGCCTGTTGCAATGAGAAGTTGATTGTACTTCTGCGAGGACCCGTCCATGAAGTGGACCTTCTGCTTCTGGAAATCCACCGACACTGCCTGCAAGAGAAAAGAGGCAAAGATTAGACATGTCCCTCTGGTCCATTGGTGTCCTGCCACATGAATTTGTTCTGCTTGCCTGTGACTGCATGCTCCATTTCTGGACATTCAGGTGAGATGAGAAATGCTGGGGTCCTCTCTGTCAGTTCTACAGGTACTTTAGGAGCACTAAGTATGACAGCACCAAATCTAGGTTCCTCTAAGATGTGTGCAGAAGGCTAGTTTCAAGGGCCACCCCCTTTGCATGTGATGGACACATCTGTCCATGGGTAGCACAGATGAGTGTTACGCCCACAGCACTCACACATCCCTAACAGTGGCCTTAGAGTGCTGTCCCAGTAGATAACGTGTGTAGTTAAATAGAGACCTAATTTCTATAAATGTAGTGCTATGCCTGCAGGTGTGAGCATCCCCTCCCCATGGCAGGAATAGATCCACCTATTGAGGACCAAGCCCAGCTGCTCTTGTACCTCTTTCTCTGTCCAGAGCTCTATGCACTGAGCATCAATGAATTCAGGCTTCCTCAAGTAAGCATCCTCAGGTTTCAAGTTCATTTCCTGGAAACAAAACAGAAATAAAGCAGTTCTTGCAGACACAATACTCTTGCAGTGTTTATTGGGAAGTAAGTTTGTGTAAGAGGTGATTTTTGCATTAGTAAATCACAGCTCCCCACACTGCCCCGTCCCCATTATCTTCTTGCTCCCCATCAGAAAAACCCATCAATCCAAACTCTAGTGCAAAGAACTCAGTGAAAGGAGATAAAATCATTAGCTTATGGTGGACTCTAATCAAAGACTTTCTGGGAAGAAGAAGTGAAATGTTAGCTGGAAATTATACCCCTTTTCTCTGTGGATGCCTCAACACTCTCCTTATGCTTTGCCAGAGCAGCTCATTCAGTTGCTCCGTCTGGTCCTGAGCGTTGGCCATGTCCCTAATTCACACATGGTACCCAGGCACAGTCCTGCCCTTCTCACATACGAACCTTGCTCAGTTTGGACTTGTCATAAGGAACATGTTTCTCTTTGGTGGCCATGATGATCCTGCCAGTAAAGCCCTCTTGGCGAAGCGTCTCTGCACACAGCAGGGCAGCCACACCTATGAGAGATGTTCATCTCAGCCCTTTTATGCATCACCATGGAGTAGGAGGAAGAAGGCAAGTCCTTCCCTGGAGAAGAGAGGGGCAGCTCACAGCATCTGTGGGGAGGGCACAGTACAGACCACTTCACTGACCTCCTCCAAGAAGCAGCATCGTGTCCCAGTTGAGAAGGCATCGCTTGCTTGTGTCTTTCACCCTCACGCTGCTTTCAAGATCCTAGAAGACAGTGAGAAATGCTGAAATCATGCCTAGCCCAAGGGGCTACTTGTGCTTAGTGAGAGCAGGTAAGGTCAATACCTTCTTTTTTGTTGTAACAAACACCTTTCCATCTTCCACAGTTACCTTCAAGGATGAAAGAAGAGTGCATTTAGGTGCTGCATTCATGAAGCTGTGGTAGGAGCTTTCCTAGGAGGGTCTAGTCCAGTGGGCCATCTGTCTCTGATACACTAAGAGTGACTTGTAGGCATCTTGGATGTCAAATGGTGCTGAGGAACTCATGAGCTTTTCTCCTCACCCCAAGGGCACTCAGGAAGAGGTGCAAATCTTTTCTGTTTCTGAACGAGCTGCACTGTCTGTAATGTGTACCAGGATTTGCCTTTGATTGAAAGGAGCTTTAGGACTGGGAGGTAAATGATCCCAAGAAATCATCCCATGTGTAGCTCTGTGTGACCTGGACCATGTAGTTGTGGCCAGGGCAGGATCCTTTCAGTTGGTGTCAGGAAGACAGAGCTTATGGGAGTGAATGAATACAAGTGGTATGGAGGATGTGTTCCAAGCTGAGAGGAGGAAGAGACAAGAGATCACCTTAAAGCAGGGAAGGCAGTCCAGGGAAGGGTATTCCTCGATGTCTCCAGTTTTGATGTTAAAGCAGGCACCATGCCAGGGGCAGCGCAGCCTCTCCCCTCTCAAGACCCCTGCAACAGATAAAAAAAGACCCCCATAACCGAGTAACGAGAGCTGAACCCCCTGTTGTGGCTGGTCCTCCTGGCCAGCACCAGGCTTACCTTTGCTGAGCGGGGCACCATAGTGGGGGCACTTGCTGCCCAGGGCACTGAATTCCTTCTTGTTCCTCACCAGCAGCACTGGATGGCCAGCCACCATCACTTCCTGGAGCCTGGGGGAGAGGGACAGAGGTGGGTGCCCCGAGGAGCCGAGGCTCGGTGCCTCGCAGCCAACATGCTGCTCCCTCAGCCAACAACATGGTGGCCACCAATACGTCAGCCAACAGCATGGCGGCTGTTGCCATGGCAATGCCGCCTCTGCTGCCTGCAGGACTCATGGCAGCAGCCTTCCTCCCCTACAAGATACTCACTGTCCATCCCCAATGTCAGCCTCCTTGCAGACCTCGGCGGTGACGATGTCACAGTCCATGCCGGTGGTGGGTGAGCAGAGGGAAGGGTTGTTTGCCACCGATGCTGTTGCCTACAGGCACTGTCTTTCACCCCTCAGCAGGTGGTTGTCCCCACGCACTCTTGTGCCGTCACTGCAAAATCCCACCCCAAAACCTCAAAGGATCCCAAACTCCCAGTTCTGCAGGAAAAAAAACCACAATTAGTGGAAAACACACATTTCCCCACTTTTTCAACTTTGTATCCAAGCTCAAAGCCCATTCCTCTGCCCTTTTCTCCTCCAGTTTATACCACGCTTTTGTGTTCAGCCCCATGTCTCATTAAAGTCAACCGCAAGGTGAGCAAGCAACGTGATTTACGACAGCCATGTTGTAAATAAATACAATTATTTATGGTGAGGTGCTACTGCCATAGCCTGCGGCTCCCCCAAACCAGGGTCTGAAGAGATGCTTCAGCCTCTCCCAAACCTCTTCAACATTTGTGCAGAGATGCCATTCACATTAATTTCCATGAAAGCAGTAATTCCTGTCCAAAATGCCTCCTGGGCTAGAAAAAGAGCCCAAAGCCTTGGGCCTTAGTATTGTCCCAGCCTTATTAGTCAGTTGAGAGGCTGGTTGGAAATCTCCCTCTCTGTTTTGGAGGTAAAAAAGGCAAGAAATGGAGCAGAGGAGGGTTGTTTAAGGCAGGTTTCGGTGCAGGGTGGTGACTTGCTCCTTCAAATCCCCACTGTGTTCCCGGGTTCCATTGGTGGGTACTCACCCAGTCCTGCCGTGGGGGTCTCTGGTGCCTGTCCCCTGGATCGGAAAGCCACCGCCGCCACTGTCCGCAGGTTTCTCCTCCACTGAGGTGACACCCTCGCCTCTTGCCGCAAGTGCTTTCCCCGTTGCCAGCCCACGTCTGGCTGATGCTCTTCCCCAAGTTGCACAACGTCCCCATCCGTCAGGAGACACATCTCCTGGAAGCCAGCGCCTCTTATCTGATTTCTGCAACTGGTCTGTGCCTAGGTTAAGTGTATTTTGCTGGGGCTTGGCATTGCAAAAGAATTAAGGGCACGTAGGAGTTGTGGTGCAGGTGTGGTCTAAAGACCAGGTACAGGTGTGCAATGTGAGCAGAAACTTAAGTGGATGTGGTGACACCTCGCTGCATCTTCCCACTGCCCTTTATTCTTGATTGAAAGTGCTCTGGCTCAGTGCTATGTGTTTTTGCAGCACTTTTGGAATGATATCACCACTTTTTATATAGCCCTACAACACCTAAAATCATTTCATTTGATCTTTTTGTGAGATCTCTCTCCATTGATTTTTAAGGAACATGAAGCCTTCAGCATCTCTGCACGTGGGCTTGTGTCCCAGCCCTGCTTCTGGTCCAGTCCACTGATGTCCAGGTGCATGGTCCCATCATTGTTTGGTCCCTGCACAGAGCAGAGTGCTCCTTGTGGTACTATTTTTGCCACAGAGTGGGAGTTGCAAAAAAAAAACAACCCAAAAAAACCCAGGAGTAATGCCTACGCTGTTTGTGTCTACTCCAGCTCTTATCTCTGTTTCACAGTCAATATGTTTCACAACCTTAAAATGTGCCTCAGGATTTAAGGGGGGGAAAAGTTACCAGCAGTGTGCTTCCATCATCTCCCCTGCAGAATGGGAGCTTCCTGGGGACCAGCTTTCTGCCACACGGCACGTTCCCAAATCCAGCTTGTTGGGGGGTGTGTGTGATAAAAATCCTTCCGTGGGCATGGCCAAGAGATGAGGGCATGCACAGGGATGCTCAGTAACTGCAAGTTGGCTTTTTTTTTTTTTTTTGGCAAAGCAGCTCGTTCATCAAACCCACCAAGCCTTGAGCACACCTTCCAGCATGGGGGTGCTGGGGTGCTGCCATTTAAAGAGTGATCTTAGCCCACGGGTGATGCACGCCCATGATGGGTGCAGGTGTGGGGTATTTTCTCACAGCACCAACGAGCAGCTTTCAGGCTCTGCCTTCCTGGCCAGGCGCCTGAACGTGAAGCAATTTGGCTGCTGAAAGTCCCCATTTAAACTCTTTGTAATTATTCCCCAGAAGCGCGTTCTCACATGGAGAAGCAGCAGCCCTCGCAGAGGCATTCTCTGACTCAGCAGAAACTACTGAAAAACGTTGTTTGCTCATGGATGAAAGCTTCAGCGCGCTGGCAAAGTGGGCAGGTGCAAAGATGTACAACTGTGGGAGGCTTTGGGGTGAGCCAGGTGGAACCCCAGCCTGTGCGGGGCCAAGCAGCTAATTTGGCTGCTGGATGCGGGTGGATGTTGCTGGATGCAACTGAGCACCAGGAGAAAGGCAAAGGGAGAAAGGTGAAGCGAAATCCCTATCTCTGATGAGGGTAAAGCTTGATGGCAAAGAGCCACAAAGAGCGTTGGATGTAAGAGAGAAGGTTTGAGTTAGCTGCAGGGATGCACTGCATGTCTGAGAACCAGCACCTAGGAAATCTGTCTCCTATGAGGACAGGCTGAAAGAGCTGGGTTTGTCCAGCCTGGAGAAGAGAAAGCTCCAGGGAGACCTCATAGCAGCCTTCCAATATCTGAAGGGAGCCTACAGAAGAGCAGGAGAGGGACTCTTTGCCAGGAAGTGTGGTGACAGGACAAAAGGTAATGGTTTTAAATTGGAAGAGGGGAGATTTGGATTATATACCAAAATAAATTCCTGTGAGGGTGATGAGACACTGAAACAGGTCACCCAGAGAAGTCATGGATGCCCCATCCCTGGAGGTGTTCAAGGCCAGGCTGGATGGGGCTTTGAGCAACCTGGTCTGGTGGGAGGTTCCCTGCCCAGGGCAGGGGCTTGGAACTCAGTGATCATTAAGGCCCCTTCCAACTCTAACCATTCTATGATTCTATAACATGTAATATGCCCTCAAGAGATCCAGGGAATGGGGTGGTGTTGGAGGCAGATTTTTTGGGAAGATGCTCTGTAAGCAACTTTTGGCCTTCTGTTAGGTAAGCCAGATACTCAGAGCGGTTGAGACCTTTGCTGGTAACACGCAGCAGGATTAAATTTAAAAAGGGAGCAAAAGGAAGCGGTGCCCTCAAGCGTGCACAGAGCCCAGGTAGGCATTGGAAATGTCTGACCAGACCTGCCACCCACATTGGTGCTGACTCACACGGGCTGCTGAGCTGCCCTCATATTTTATTAGTTATCTTTACTTTTGCTGTGTCTCTTCTGTGTTGCCAGAACTCCAGAAAATTCAAGTTTAGGGGCGAAGATATAATGAAGGTAGCTCTCCTCCCTTCAAGTCCTTGCTACCATTAGCTCTTGTAGCACATTTTTTCATGCCATAGTGGAGCCGTGGCTGTATCCTTGTCCCACCTTTGCTTGCCCCCAGCTTGCTCAGGTCAGGCCCCTTCCCTGCCTGAGCAGACCTGCCGAATTTTATCTGAGCCTTAACCACAGAGTCGAATGTTTTTGAAGACCGTTCAGGCGCAGGAAGAGGAAGCAAGGTGAAAACTGCAGCAGAGCTAAAATGATTAATGGGACACGGCTCTCAGAACAGCTTGGTTTGTGATATTAATAACAAGAGAATTCAGGAGGGAACCTAACTTGTTCCAAGCTGTGGAGCCGGCAGCAGCAGGAGACGCAGTTAGGAAGCTCCTGCACTGATATTCATAATGCAGGAGGAATCAAGTGGGCTCAGCAACGTGTGATGCTGCACGGAGTGGATGTAGGGGCTGAGATGTGCTTCCACCTGGCAGGGCTCATTCTGAACCTGTCTGAACCGCAAAAAAAGCATGTGGTCATAAATACATCACGATGCAACCAGAAAGCACATAGATATCTGTCAAAAAATACCTAAGCTTGAGAATGGTGAACTAAATGTGGAGAAAAAATATCCCACAAGGGAAGAAGACATGGGAACAGAAATATTTAGTGGGGATGAACTTGCTTACAAGGTAAAAAAAATTTTATGTGCTGTTTCACATTTTCTTGCTAAGTGTTTGTGTCTGGTGATGGTGAGAGATGGGACACAGGCTGGGCAGAGACCTGGCCCCACATTTCACTGTTCACCACAAAGGAAGAAGGAACCTGAAACCTTACTAATAGTAGCAGATAAACAATTCAGTAAGTGAACAGATTTGGGGCATGTCAGCTACTGAAAGCAGTGAAGAAATACAAGGAACTGCCCACGTTGTTGTGCTTGAAGGCGTTTTGCCAGTGAGTCCGTCAATAGACTATTTTTTTATCCCACAGCACACCTGTGCCACCAGAATGAGGAGAGAGCACACCCTTTG
Organism: Scolopax mira; assembly: GCA_004320125.1. Classification (NCBI taxonomy): domain Eukaryota; kingdom Metazoa; phylum Chordata; class Aves; order Charadriiformes; family Scolopacidae; genus Scolopax; species Scolopax mira. Next base: position 63,908 of record BJBW01000701.1, on the reverse strand, counting down.
CACAACCATATCATGGCAGCTGCTCCAGCCCTTGAGAGACAGCTGAGCTAGCAGCATCCTTAGGGATGCTGTGCTGCTGTCACAGGTTTCTCCTACAGATCCCTTGTGCCAAATTCTGAGGAAAAAAAAAAAAAAAAGACTTCTAGTCCAGGGAAAAAGGAAGAAGGCCAAAAGGAAGAGCATCCAGAGCAACCTGAGATGGGGTTGTTTATCTTGTGGGTTCCACCTGGGTGGCTCTGGCTCTCAGGGGAGGGGGGAATTCCTGTACCCAGGCTGCAGAAGGCTGTGCCTGGCCAGGCAGTGGCTGGCACCAGAGCATCCTGGTGCTGTGAAGCTCCCAGGAGACATGGTATTATTGGAGGAATGATCTCAGGGAAGGTGATCAACCTGGTCAGCAGAACACCTGCAAGGCTGGTCAATAACTGGAGGAGGGAAGAGAAGAATCTTCCCCTTGGAAGGCTGAGCCTGCAGGCTTGAGCCGGTGAATGGACGGGCTGCAGCACAAATGATTAATTCCTCTGCCAGACAAGACCAACTCCTGAGGTCCAGGGATGTACACTTTGGCCTTTCTTGCTTTAAATCCTGGAGCTGTTTGTGTGAAATGGAGCTAAGGGTTGGGGAAAAAAAGGTAGTAAAAACTCTCTGCACTGTCAGTGGTAGCGGGAAACCTTCTCCTGTTCACCGTGGTAGCAGAGACTGATGTGCCTGTCTCTTGTGGCTACAGTGAGTATATCCCCAGTTCCACCTGGAGAACATCCAGCTTCCACATCAGGAAGGTGTTTCTGGCTGGAAGGGGTGGACACTGGAGTTTGCTTTGATTTCAGCTCTCTTCACAGCCACCTCTGCAGTGTCTGGGCATGCTTTGCCATTGACGGTATGTATTTTGCACAGTAGATCCTTTTAGAAGTGTGGAGTAAAAGTGTTTCTGAAAGAAAATGCAGATATACAGAGCAAAGCAGTCCTATATCGTCTGACTTCCTATGACCCAGCAGATAGAGCGGTGACACACTTTTGAGAGGGGTGGGGATGATGGCCAATTAAAGTTTGGAAGCCAAGATGCTTGATTTATTTTGAGATCTTGGGCTCCTCAAACTATTTGAGGTGTGAGCCAGGTCTGGCATCAGATGAGCAGATGGGCTTTATGCCTCCCTGGCTGGAGAGAGGCAGATCTTTCCAAAAACATGGGCATGACTTCTGCCAGAAGGACTTTGCCATGTCAGAAGCTCCCACATCTGTTGGCTCCAGCGAGCCCCGGGGGGTGTTTGGGAGCAGAGTGGGCTCCTCCTTGTGTAAGGGATGGGGGAGCTGTGAAAGGACACCCAAACTCCCACCCAGAAGTGGTGGGGAGTGTCTGGGGGAGGACAGAGTTTATCTGACAGAACTCATATGGGGAATTATCAATGAACTGCCATCTCTTTATTGTGGAAAATGGGTTGTCTCCCAGATGTGCCGCAGAGAAACTCCAGCCTGTGAGAGGAAACCACAGTCCAGCTATTGGAAAAACTGCTCTACCCTCCATTTACACCCCAGTTGCTGCAGTAAAGCCCCGACAATGGGATTAGCTGTGGTCCCCACAGCATTACGGGATGGACCTAGGCATGTCCTCGCTGACATCTGGAAGGAGACCCCCTGCCCTGCTGGGAGCAGGCACCGACAGTGACCCATCACCTGGCTGAGCTACCGCCCTGCAGAAGATGAGGCCATTTGGCCCTGTTGGAAAACTTCTCAAAATTTGGGTGAAAAAAAGGCAATATCTCCAAATAAGGTGTGAGTGAAGAGTCCCATTGGATGGGGCTGCTCTGCCCAGCTCTCCAGCGGGCATGTAGGGACCTCTTGTGGCAGCTGTGCCCAAGAGCTCCTGTACAGCTTCTCTGGGGACAAGCCTGGCCTCTGAGCCTGCGGGATGTGGCTGAATATTTGGCCTGTTTTGGTGTCAAGGGACTTGTTTGTAGCTGGGCTTGGAAGCCTCCAGTTCCAAAACTGTCCTCAATTAGTGCCGTCACTGCAGAGGAAGGAAAGCAAGGAGAAAAGGCTGGAAACAGGGCTTGCAAGAAACCACTGCCCAATGGCAAATGCTGGTAAAATTAAGTAAAATCTGGGCTAAAATTATCCAAGAAGTAGTATATAAGTAGCTGTTGCTAATGCTCTAGCAGAGGGATCAAAGCCCCTGAACTAGGGGCTCAATTAATCATGGCTTAAATTCCTCCCATGCGGAAGTGGTAGGTAAAAGCTCTCCAGCGTCCAGAAACATTTTAACTATTCCCATCCTCAACCCAAGCCTGGCCAAATATTCATCTTCAGAAGAATAACACCACAAATGGAGGGGGGGGAGTAGCTGGGATGAACACGGCCAGGCCTGCAGGCAGGTGAGGGGCAGGTCGTCACGGAGGAAAGAGACAGTCCAGGTTTCCGAGGCCAAAACACTGCAAACGACTCCTCATCAGGAATCAGCTCTCTACAAATTTATACTGCAATTAATTGTTAAATGATTTTTTCTCCTCAGTGCCCTGAGGAGTCTGGCACATCTGCAAGGCTCGTCGCCTTTCCTAGGCATATCTTATGCTAAACAGAAATGTCTTTGCATTTGGCCTTCTCAGTAACAGATTAGCCAGTGTGATCCTTCAAGTCTTAATACACGAGATTATTTATAATTCCTTGAGCAGCCAGGTCTGCTGATTACTTCAGGCAGCGTCTCCCCACCCCTTAATCGCTACGAAATTACATTGTCTAGTCTGGCTTTTAACCAAATTTCTGCAGTGTGAGCGGGTGCTTTCCTACCGGTTGGGACTATCTCTCCCCTCTCTCCCCCCTCCTTCAGATCTGATTTAATCGCTCCTCTCCTCAGTGACCCTTCCACCAGGGTATAACATTTTGGTGTTTTAGCATCCACCACCCCAGGGCAGCGACTCAGGCTCCACACGTTTCTGTTTCAGCAAAGAGAAAGTAGAAAACTTAATCCAAAATAATTACCTCAAAGAAGAGGCAGAGTTTGACATTAATCAGTGTGTACACGGTGACTCATCCCATCTGCAGAAGGTCTGTGCGGCAGCCGCTCTTCCGGTGGAGACATCAAAAAGCACCAAGGGAGCGATCAAAGGAGCTGGAAAAGCAGCGTAGTTGTAGGATGCAACTAAAGAAATTGTGAGTATGGGATCCTGAATTTCTGCAAACCCGGACAGCAGAGCTGGGGTGTCCCAGGCATCAGGGAGATCCTTTTGGGGACCAGGTATGGGACGGGTGGATGGAGGACAAGAGTACTTTGGGCAGAGTGGGGTATTTTTGGCAAGGTGACTGGACCTTCTTGCTTGCTTGACGTGCAATCAGGTCTGGCAGAGTGTGTGTCTGTGCGAGGGACAGCTCTGGTGATGCAGTTGGTGGCATCAACGATGGCATCATATGTCAGGGATGCTTTGAAGGAAAGGACCACCGGCTGCAGCACCTGGTGTCACCGAGGTGCAGGAGGAACCTTGGGGGGGGGGCAAGGAAGGTGTTCCCACCTCCACCACGGTGATGGGACACCCAGGTCCCTGCTCTGTGGCACACTCGCAGGTGGATTTTGGGCTGGCCATCACTTCTGCCATGTGATGCCCAGGGGAGGCTGATGCACAACCCCGGGGTGCCCATTTTCCCCCCTTCACCCTGAGTCACACTCTCCCTGGGGAAGTTCTGCCCCTGCCTGTTTGCGTCTCGGGGGTGGGGGGATGCGGGAAATGCCAGCACCCGCAATGGGGCAGCCCCACGGGGACGGTGCTCGGGAGTGGACGATGTTTTCCCCCGCCCCGCTCCGGGGCTGAGCATCCCCGGCCGGGGCAGGGAGGTGGTCGGGGCGGTACCGGTGCCTTGGGGCGGTACCCGGGGAGGTGCCGGTGCCCCGGGGCGGTGCCGGTGCCCAGAGCGGCGGCAGGGAAGATCCCGGAGCCGGGCGAGGCGGAGCCGTCGAGCAAGCGCTCCCGGTGCCCATGGGAACCCGGGGCCCGGTGGATGCCCATGGCTATCAGCCCGGGGCTGCTGGTGGTGGCCGGTTCCTTCGCAGCTTTCCGTTTGTTGAACCGGGGACTGGAGCGGTTGGTGCCGCCCCCCCCCTCGGCCCGGCGCAACCGCTGGAAGTGGCGCAACATCTGGACGTCGCTGGCGCACAGCGTGCTCAGCGGAGGGGGGGCGCTGGCCGGGTGAGAGACCCGGGCACCTCGGAGCTCCGGGGGGCATCGGGGGACGGGGGGGTGGGCAGGGGACCGGGCATACTAGCGGGGAATGGGGCGTCGAGGGACCCCGACGGGAAGCCCCTTGTTAGGGGGACGCCGAGAGAGATTGTGCCCAGAGTGGGGAGGTGGGAGGGGGTGGACGTGTTGAGGGACCCTGCAGAACATTGGGGAGGGTGTGGACCTGGAAACTGGGGGGCACTGAGAGATGGAGGAGGGATCGAGGGGTACAGGGTGACCAAGGGACAGGGAGACACCAAGGCAGCAGAGGATAGGAAGACTGGGGGAAACAAGAGGACAGGGGTGGCCATGGGGGGACAGGAGGGTTCTGGGGGGGGGTTAACAGCACCAGGTGGGCACCACGGACATTGGAAGGGAACTGGAGAACCCTAGGTACTGCCCAGCACTCACAGTCCCTCTCCCCACAGGTTCTGCCTCCACCCTGGGCTGTCTGAGGATCTGGTGGGCACGCACCCACCTGGGGCACACAGCCTGGTCGCCGTGTCTGTAGGTGAGGTGGGGAAGCGGGCTGCCCCCTCTTCTGATCCCCAAGGGGCTCCCCAGGGGCTTGTTGGTGCCTGACACCAGCCCCTCGAGCCACGTCGCGGGCAGTGATGTCTCAGGCACCCGGGACAATCACCCTATTCTTGACAAAGGACAGTGGCTCCTTTCTGTCCCACAGCACCCACAGCCAGGA
>BJBW01000701.1:39739-58774 GCA_004320125.1 Scolopax mira | reverse complement strand
GGGTAAGGGTCCGTGTGCTGCCTTCCCTCTCACCTTCTCTGGGAACAAATCCAGTGATGGGTTAGTTAGTGCCTCTCCCTAGGGGCACGGACCCAAAACACACCAATTTTCTTTCTCCTGCTGTGTGTGATCCTGCTCTGTGCATGACTCACCACCCATCCCGGGCTTGGGCTGAGCTGTGCCCATCACTTCCCCAGGGGTGCTGCTCAGCCCAGGAGGGTGCAGAGCTTCCTGAGGTGAGGGAGGGTCCCTTGGCACATCCTTTCCTGCACCCATCTTTGCTCACAGCCTCTTTGTTCCCAGGTTATTTCCTTGAAGACTTTGTGGACATGTTGTGTAATCAGAAACTTCACCAGTCCTGGGAGCTGCTCTTTCATCACTCTGTGGTGAGTCTACAAGCCACTCTCTGAGGGACAGACCCTGACACTTGTGCCACCAAGACCTGAGCAGGATGACTGCTGTTGCTACTGTGTTGCTGTCTTCCAAAATCTGATTTTTCAGCCTGGAGAGAGCAGCCCAGCAACTCAGACAGCAGGGCTTGGGGGCTCCTCTTGATCCTGTGGGGCTCTTTGAGGCTCTGCAAAAAAGTACCCTGAGATGGGGTAGGAAAAAAACCCAAGTGTGCACAGGGTAGGGGGGCAGATAGCTGGGCTGGGAGGATGACACATAACAGTGGTGTGGACAGGCAGTGACCCAGGTACCCCCGCTGGCACAGCTCAGCTTCTGCCAGCTCTTGGCCACTTGAGCTTTTGCCAGGAAGGGCTGTGCATTGCCTCCTTCCACCTCCTGCTCCCTGGGATGCTTTCCTCTCATTTGGGTCAGAGCCTTGGCCATGGGGCTGGGGTGGCTGGAGCAGCCGTGGTGCAGTAGCCCCACATCAGTGCCCTCTGCCTGTCTTGCTGCTGGCTGCTCCCAGCGTGGGTTTCTCTGGAGCGTTGTGGATGCTGCAGGACAGGGAAATGGCACAGCCCAGCCTGGAGCTGAGCAGCAGAGAGGCTGTAGGGTAGAAGGGGAGGCAGAGGGGTCTGCTGGGCCTGGGGGACCGGGACAGTGCTTGGACCTACCTGGGATGAAGTGGGGGAGGTGATGGTTAGATCTGCTGTCTCGCCAAGCCCAGCGAGCCCCACAGCTCTGCCGGCCGCTGCCAATGAGTCAAAAGGTCATTTTCACAATAGAGCTAATTCAGGCCAGGACAGTGACTTAACAAGCAGGGAGCAGATAATCTCATTAAAGACCCAATACAGAGAACAGCATTAATGGCATAAACTGAAGAAAGGACTGAGTGTGCTAACGCACAGGCAGGCAGAGCCTGTCCCCCCGCCTGGCAGGGAGGGTGCAGGGCAGGAATCACACCCACTCTGCCCCCAGCAGCCCCAGGGTGCTTCATGCCATGCTCGGGGCATCCCGTGGGGCTCTGATGCACCAAAGCTGTGTGCCTGTGCTGGGAAGAATCCCTGAGCCACCAGCAACATGTAGCCCTGGGCTATATGTCTCCTTTCCTGCCCCATTCAGCCATTCGCTGTGCTTGGAAAAACCTGCTGGGCCACAACCAACTACTTTCCCCGGGCCTCAATAGCAGGGTTAGGCCTGGCTGCTCTGTCTCCTCTGCCAATCTGGAGTTTATAGAAAATTTTCCCTCTCCTCCCACAGGAAAAAATAAAAACCTCAGGTTTCACGTGGTGGTGGGGAGGCTTTATCTCATGGCTGAGGCTGCCATACTGCAGAGAGATGTGTGGGGTGAATGACCAGTGGTTTGGTGCTGGCATGATAGCCATTTCCATCTCTGCTTCACACTGTGCCCAAGCACGGAGGGCTCCGGCTTGCGGAAACGGAGATCAACCAGCTCCTGGGCTCAGCCTCTCTTCTTCTCCTTCCCAGGTGATTGTCTGCTTTGGTATTGCAGTGCTGCTCCATCAGTACATCGGGTTTGCCCTCGTGGCTTTACTGGTGGAGATTAACTCCATCTTCCTCCACCTGCGGCAGATCCTGCTCATGGCCAACCTGGTGCACACCACCTGCTACCGCCTCAACAGCGTCATCAACCTGGGCACCTATGTGGTGTTTCGCATCGCCACACTGGCCTGGATGACCCGTTGGCTCTTCCTCAATCGGGAGAACGTGCCCCCAGCAACGTATGCTGTGGGCATGGTGGGCATGGCAATCATGACACCCATGAACATCATCCTCTTCTACCGCCTGCTGCGTAGTGACTTCTTCAAGTCAAGCCGGGAAGTGCAGAGGGAAAAGGAGCAATAAGCCCCCTTTCCTGCAAGGTCCAAGCAGCCCCAAGCCCATGGAGAAGGGCAGCAAGGCACAGCAGAGAGCAAATGTGGCTGTTCCAGTACCTTGTGTGGAGGATCCACACTAACAGAGCATCTGGGCTTTTCTTGTGGTTGCAGACCCTGGGCCCTGCACAGCAGAGAAGGTACTCGTGGACTAGGCACTGGGGCTCTGCTTCCCCCACACCTTCAGATGATGTGGTTGAACGACCAGGAGCTGCTCAGAGAAGCCTCGACAGCTCTCGCAGCTCCCCGAGGCACTGCTGAGATGAGAAGGGAGCAGAAGAGCACTGTTTCCCCACTGCTCTTCTGGACATCCAAACATCACAGTGTGTTTCTAACCCCTTTGGTGCTGCAGCCCACGGCGTCCCATCAGCCACAGCATTCTCTGTGGCACTTCCCATGGGGGCACAACCAGACAAGAGAGGCTCCAAGGCTTCACCCTGGAGGCCAGGGCCCGTAAAAGCCAAATCCTGTGCTCATGAGTCCTCCCCGAGGAGATTGTCCCAGGTGGGTAATGGAGGGAGAGGCTGAGACCTGGCTGGGTGGGGGTCCAGGTCAGGGGCAGAGCACCAGGCAACGGATGCTGTGGCACTGTGCTGGGGGACAGATGCCCAAGTTCTCCTGACAACTGGAGCTTCTCCCATGTTGCTTTGTTCCCAGATATGTTAAGTGCCCATAAATGAGTGTGGGAGAGCGTGAGTCACTGGCCAGGATGGTGCTGCGTGATGGTCACGTCCCACAGATGTGGAGTTTTCAGGCATAGGGATCTATTAGGATTTAGGCATCTATTAGGAATAAAAAATTCTGCTGCAGAGCCCAGCATAACGCTCTTACCCAGCAGGAGCTCTTACTAACACAAGCTTTTAATAAATGGCTGCAAATGGAACAGCGTGAGTGGAAGGGGCTTAGACAAAAAATGGGACTTGGCATCCCAGTCTGCTGCAGGGGTGTCACTGCTTAGCACAGCACTTCTTGTCCTGTGTCTTCTTGCCACGGAGTAAAAATACACTGTACATTGGGACAGTCTACCTCTCTCAGGGTTCCCCCCTCCCCTTCCTTTCTATGGAAGAAGATGAAGGTTTCTCCTGTTCCTGCTGATGCTCTTCTGCCCTCCTAGGCAAGGGGAGGTTGCGCTTTCTTCACGGCTGCCAACCGGGAGGCTAAATGGCAGCAGGACAAGTGCCAGCTCCCGCTGTGACTCTGCCCTTCACCCCGCTGCATGGAGCCACTTGAGACCTGCAGGGTGAGGAAAGTGCTGGCTGTGAAATAGGGCAGGCTGCAGGCAGAGCACCCAGCACGTGGCTTCCCTGCTCTCATTCCTGATGCTGGATGGCCAGATTGCAGCAAAGGCTACCATCCTTGTGGGTCACTCTGCCTGTCCCTGGAGGCTTCCTAGGATAAGGAATCAGAATTGTACAACTTTTTTAACCCCACGTTTCCTTACCCCACACACCAATGGTAATGCGTACTGGTTTTGAGAAATCCACTGGACATGTCATCCTTTGTATGGCAAATAAACTTTAACTCAAAATCTCTCCTTTGATTTGAAAAGCTGGGGCACGGGCTGAAACCACGCACTGCTCGGGGTGGGCAGCGCTTATTTCGAGGAGGAAAATCAGGGAGCAGACACACGTCTGCCTGGGCAGGGAAAGATGAGTGACACGTGTGGGCAGTGGGAGGCTGGAGATGACTCATGGCAAAAGCCGCTTACGTTTCTATTTGTGGAGGTTGCAGGGAAGCTTGCAGGTGCTGGAGATACCTACTCCGTGTTTGGGTTTGTCACCTGAAGCGGTGTTAAGGTGCCCATGTGCCTCTCACGGCTGCAGAGCTGGCAGCCGGGGCTTTCTCTTTGGTTTCACCCGTTTACACCCAGTTTTTGAGGAGCTGCTCTGCTGATCCCTGCCCTTAGCACAGCCTCTGTGCCTGCTCAGCCACGCTGGCTCCATTCTCCAGCTTCTGCCCACTCCAGGGAGGTTTCTCAAGGCCTGGATTGTGTTCCCGCATTCCTGCCATCACATGGGTGTCATGTACCCCTGGCACAGGGGGCTGAGGGCCCGGGAAGCCTGTCTTGGGAGCCTCTAATCAGATATGATTTTCCCACAGCGCTACGGTGGATAAATGGCCACTTGGCAAGTTACTGCGGCTGGACACGGGTTACCCTGGGCTCATCCCTCCTGATGGAAAATGCCACAGTCTTGTCTTGAAGGGCTTTGGGAAGGGACATGCCCCTCTAATCACCCCATAAAGGGGTTCACAGGGCTTGAGGGAGCATGTCCCTCAGGGAATTCCTCTCCGGGGAGCTGTGCCCCAGCCTGGCACCCACCCACACCCCCTTCAGCCTCATCACACATCCCAAGAGCCCAGATTATAGAATGATAAAATCATTAGGGGTTGGAAGGGACCTCTGGAGATCATCTAGTCCACCCCCCCTGCCAGACCAGGTCCACCTAGAGCAGGTTGCACAGGAACTTCTCCAGGCAGGTTTTGAATGTTTCCAAAGAAAGAGACTCCACCACCTCCACCCACACCCCCACCCCCCCCCCACACACACCCACACCCAAACCCCCCACACACACATCCCCACACCCCCACTTCCACACCCTCCCCCCCGCCCCCCCCCCAGACAGACAGACAGACAGACACACACACACACACACACACACACACACACACAGCGTGGAGGGAATCTGCGCTCGGCGTTGTCCAATCAGAGCCGGCGCCGAGCTGCCACTGTCGCCTCTCTCTACCAATCAAAAGCAGCGAAGGGCGGGACCGAGGAAGGCTGGGTATCCCACCGGAAATGTACTTCTTTTCCTCTTCCGCTTTGGCCTCGCCCCCTCCTCTGCATTCTGATAGGCTGTGCTTGCTGTCCTCGAGACTGCCCGAAAGCTGATTGGACGGCCCTCCCGCCTCCGTGCCCCTCCCACATCCGGGTCTCTGAGGCGCGGAGGCGACGGTCCTGGGCCGCCATTGTGGTGGGGAAGCGCGGGGCGTCGCGGCAGCCGGTGAGGGCGGACGGGGGCGATGGGGGCCTGGGCACGGGTGAGGGGGGGCTATGGGGATGGCGGGGAGGAGGAGGTGGTGGTGGGGTTCCCCTCTCCTCGGCCCCCTCTCCCCTCCCTGAGCCCCTCTCCACTCCCCGCAGGTGCGTCGCCATGGCCGCCGTCTTCCCGTACCGCGGCGGTTGCGCCCCGGTGCCCCCCCCGTTAGCGCCGCTGCCCGACTACATGTCTGAGGAGAAGCTGCAGGAGAAAGGTGAGTAGGACCGGCCCCTGCATCCTCGTCCTCCCCCAGCGGGACCGGGCCTGACCCCGCCATCTCTCTGTCCCTGTAGCCCGCAAGTGGCAGCAGCTGCAGGCCAAGCGCTATGCAGAGAAGAGGAAATTCGGCTTCGTGGATGCGCAGAAGGAGGACATGCCCCCCGAGCACGTCCGGAAGATCATTCGCGACCACGGCGACATGACCAATAGGAAGTTCCGTCACGACAAGCGCGTCTACCTGGGGTAAGCCCCCCCCCCAGCTGTGTGACGCAGGGGGAGCAGAGCTGAGTCCTCCTCTGATGCCCTGTCAAAGCTCCTCGTTGATCGATGAAGGAAGAGCCCCTTCTCCAAAGAGCTTTTCTTGCCAGTTTTAGATAGAAAGCAGCATAATAGCTTGAGGAGGGTGGGATAACCAGTTGGCACTAGGGTACCACAGAAGAGGTGAAGAAAGTTGTTGCTTTGAATTTTTGAGGAGAGTATTACACTGGGTAACACATTATCTTACAAGAAGTTGGAGGAGAGTATTAAGTAGCTAATGCGCATTTTTTGCAAACCTAAAAAGCATAATGAGTGCTTCTTTGCTGTTTGGGTTCAGAGAGCTGCTCTTATGCAGATCGTGATCCATTGCACTAACTTACCATTATCCATAAAAACTCCAGAAACTCACCTGGAAATTTTTGGTTTGTGACTAAGATCTTAATGTGTGACAACTTCTCGGAAACCAAATGAATAGAAAACTTTTCTGTAGTCTGATACATGAAGCACAAGGATAGAATACGAAGTTCATGGATTTGTTACTTTATGAACAGGTTAGATGAGCAGTTTTCAGGAGTGAAAGGTATATAGGTAATTGCAGCAGATGGATGGCTGTTTTCTTGAGATCCCTTCTAACCCTCATTTTCCTTGATCTCTGATTGTAGCGCTCTGAAGTACATGCCTCATGCTGTTCTGAAGCTCTTGGAGAACATGCCCATGCCCTGGGAGCAAATCAGAGATGTTCCAGTCTTGTACCATATCACGGGCGCCATCTCTTTTGTGAATGAGATTCCCTGGGTCATAGAGCCAGTGTACATTGCTCAGTGGGGGTAAGTGCCTTCTTCCCTTGCCCTGTGGGAAGTTGTGAGCAAACACTGGTACATCCACAATAAAAGCAATGTTTAATGGTCACTGGGTTTCTGCCAGGTCAATGTGGATTATGATGAGGCGAGAGAAGAGGGATAGGCGTCACTTCAAGAGGATGAGATTCCCCCCGTTTGATGATGAAGAGCCCCCTCTGGATTATGCTGATAACATCCTGGATGTGGAGCCCCTGGAAGCGATTCAGCTTGAGCTGGATCCAGAGGAGGATGCCCCCGTGTTGGATTGGTTCTATGACCACCAGCCGCTGAAAGACAACAGGAAGTACGTGCCACAGTTCATTGGGAGGGGAAGCAAATGCACTACGTAAATTACCTATACATAGAAGTATATAACCTTTGGTTGTGTTATGCTTGGCTACGTGTGATGTTGGTGGGGAGAGAAAAACCTTCCTTCAAGGGTTGCAGGGAAAACCTGATTGTTGTAAGGCTCTATCTCTTATATCTCTTGTCGTCAGCATCCAGTGGGGGCAAACAAGGCTCCTCTCTCCAGGAGGGCTGCTGCCTAGGTGACTGCTAAAACTCTATGGTATGATCTTACCATACCATAAAGATGACAACCTGGATTGTCTAGTTGAAATTCCAATTTATATTTGCTGGGAGTGCACTGATGTTGTGTATCTGTTTGGATATGGAGGAGGAGATGAACTGGAGCAGTCCGTGGGCAGATGTAGTCCATTGTGGCCTTTAGTAGTTCTGCAGCCTTTCTTTATGTTTAGAGGGCCCCTTGTGTTAGCTGTCCTTAATATTTTCAGCAAATGATGGGCAGTGAAAGGTGTTTTGGTTATTTGATAAATATAATTTTCTTCTGGCCATGTAGTGAGTGTGCTTTGTTCTTTCACAGGTATGTAAATGGTTCGACGTACCAGCGTTGGCAGTTCACTCTCCCCATGATGTCCACGTTGTACCGACTGGCAAACCAGCTGCTCACTGACCTCGTGGATGACAACTATTTCTATTTGTTTGACCTGAAAGCATTCTTTACCTCTAAGGCCCTCAACATGGCTATTCCTGGAGGTCCCAAGTTTGAGCCTCTTGTGAGAGACATCAATCTTCAGTAAGTGTTGGGTTTAGGAGGAAAGAAAGATAAGTGGCTATCTGGGAAAAGGGATGGGAAGGTTAATGTGTTACCAAATGTCTTGCCTTGGGTGAGCAATTCCCGGGTGTTCACTCTTTTTAGCGTTAAATCTGTGATGTTCTTGCTGCTTTGGACACTGAATGGTTGCTCATGTGAAGAGAAAGATAAAGGAAAAGTGCTAATATCATGTCTTCAGTCAAAAATGTTTGGTTTTCTGTCCCCCTGAATATTTATATAATAATCTCTTTTTCTCTCTTTTGAGGGATGAAGACTGGAATGAATTTAATGACATCAACAAAATTATCATCAGGCAGCCGATTAGGACAGAGTACAAAATTGCTTTCCCATACCTGTACAATAACCTGCCACACCATGTCCACCTGACCTGGTGAGTGCAGCAGCCTCAAGAGCAGGGTGAGGAGAAGAAAGCTGTCAGGATGCTCTAATCTGTATTGTTTATTGTAGGTATCACACTCCAAATGTCGTCTTCATTAAAACGGAAGATCCCGATCTCCCAGCTTTTTACTTCGATCCACTGATCAACCCCATTTCACACAGACATTCTGTCAAGGTGGGTCACTGTCCAAGAGAGCCTGTGATAAACCCCACCTGTGGAGGTGATGGGGCTTTAGTATTTTGTTTGTAACCTTCCTTCTGATAACGGTGCACCCGCATGTAGATATTTCAGGAGAAAACAATAGCTCTTTCACAACCCCCCTCTCAGTTGTCATTTGTAGACATTTTCTACTTCTTATGTTGCACAGTTGATCTCTGTAGGGTACAGCCCAATGCAGAATTAACTGTTACTTTAGAATTTTCTGATAGCTCCATAATAAGCAACCAAAAATATAAATAACCTGACATCTCCCTTGAGTTACCTCCATAACACCTAGCTCGAGGTCTAGTAGCCAGAGTTAGTTCTTAGGCCCACTGGGGGCCTTGTAGAGTGTGCTTTTTGCTTCTCTGATACTCAGTGCTGTCACACTTTTACATGAGAGCAGAGAAATGGTTTTTACTTGGTTCACTCTGAGCTGAAGCAACCAGGAAACTGATGTCATGTGGTGTTTCTGCATTTTAGAGTCAGGAACCGTTGCCTGATGATGATGAAGAGTTTGAGTTGCCAGAGTTTGTGGAACCTTTCCTGAAGGATACCCCGCTCTACACAGATAACACAGCCAATGGCATTGCCCTGCTGTGGGCCCCACGGCCCTTCAACTTGAGGTCTGGGAGGACTCGGAGAGCTCTTGATATCCCACTGGTCAAGAACTGGTGAGTTCTTCCCTGGGGGAAGGGGTGTTCTAGTGATTGTGACATTATTATCATGTCAGGATGAAAATAAAATAAAGACATTGTGTGGTGACTGGTTTCTAGAGATTTTAGGAGAGTTTCTGGAGACTTGCTGTTCTTGAAGGAACGTGAGTTACCTGAAAAACTGAAGTATGGTTTTATCCCTAGGTACCGTGAGCACTGCCCAGCAGGCCAGCCAGTGAAAGTACGGGTTTCCTATCAAAAGCTACTGAAATACTATGTTCTGAATGCGCTCAAACACAGACCTCCCAAGGCCCAGAAGAAGAGGTAAGTGGTGTTTTGTGGGGAAGTCCTGATCTTTGTAGGGGATTCAGCTGAATCATATTCTCTGCTCTCTCTCCAGGTACCTGTTCCGTTCCTTCAAGGCTACAAAGTTTTTCCAGTCAACAAAGCTGGACTGGGTGGAAGTTGGCCTGCAGGTGTGTCGCCAGGGCTACAATATGCTGAACTTGCTGATCCACAGAAAGAACCTGAACTACCTTCACTTGGATTACAACTTCAACCTGAAGCCCGTGAAGACGCTCACCACTAAGGTATCAATCCATGCGCTATTTTACTCAAAAGCAAAGTTCAGCTGAAGATTGTTAAGTACCTAGTGTGGTAAGAGACCACAGTGCCTCGACTGTTCAGTTGTTGCTACAGACAGACTAAATTGGAGCTGTTTCACTCTAATATAATGCTGTTACGTAAATCTGGATTTTTGTCTCTTCCAGGAAAGGAAAAAATCTCGTTTTGGTAATGCTTTCCATCTGTGCCGAGAGGTTCTGCGGCTTACTAAGTTGGTGGTGGACAGCCATGTCCAGTACAGACTTGGAAATGTGGATGCATTTCAGGTAGGCTCTCTTTTTTTTTTTTTAAATTTTTTTTAAAAAGCAAGAAGAGGAAGTTGAGAAGCAGAGTGGAATATCTGGGCAGGCTTACATAAAATGCATAGAATGCCTGAATGATGCAGCATTGTGTGAAATTCTGCTTTTACCCTAGTTTATAAGAATTGATCATTGTGTGAGACAGTGTTAGGAGCTTTGTTTGGTCTAATACTTTCTGCTCCTGGCTGTGAGATAAACCTGGCTTCTTGAGACAATGCCTGTAGGGTTCATTGTTATCTCTGACTGTGCTGCCTGTGCTTCAGTTGGCAGATGGCTTGCAGTACATCTTTGCCCACGTGGGTCAGCTGACAGGAATGTACCGGTACAAGTACAAACTGATGAGGCAGATTAGGATGTGCAAGGACCTGAAACATCTTATCTACTACAGGTTTAACACAGTAAGTTCTACTTTTCTACTCTGGTGATGGTGACCTGATGTTAACTGGGGAATGAGGGAAGAAATCTGGAGTGTCAATAAATGACCTTCTCTTACCTCATCTTCTGTCTTCCAGGGGCCTGTGGGCAAAGGTCCCGGCTGTGGCTTCTGGGCTCCAGGCTGGAGAGTATGGCTGTTCTTCATGAGGGGCATCACGCCGTTGTTGGAACGCTGGCTGGGGAATCTGCTGGCCAGGCAGTTTGAAGGTCAGCACACTGTGTAAATCTTGGACATGAAAGGAGTGTGTGGTAAACATTAATACTGTTTATTTGCCAGTTTGAACTCCAGCTTTCTCTTCCAAGTGTGGTCTTTACCCATGCTCCATACCAATCCCAAGAGCTATTGACTGGTTTAGAGCTCTTAGGAGGCCAGTGCCCCCAGAATAGATTCCAGATGGAAGTGCGATTCCCCACTCCATAGCACTAGAGGGTCCACAGCCTCCAAACTTATCAGTGGTGTTGCAGCAGTGTTAATTTCTTCAGACATCCTGCACTCCTGTTCTGGGAAGAAGGGGGAGTGCTGCCCAATAATGTCACAACTGCTGAAGTGCTTTGCTTTTTCCAGGCCGTCACTCAAAGGGTGTAGCAAAGACTGTCACGAAGCAGCGTGTGGAGTCTCACTTTGACCTGGAACTGAGGGCAGCCGTTATGCATGACATTCTGGACATGATGCCAGAAGGAATCAAACAGAACAAAGCCAGAACCATCCTGCAGCATCTGAGCGAGGCCTGGCGGTGCTGGAAGGCTAATATCCCCTGGAAGGCAAGTCTCCCACTTGGCCTTTCAGATGAATTCTAACATCTCCCAGGTAGAGCAGCTCTTCTTACTCCTGCTTCCCTCACATTACTGTCTCTCCCCAGGTGCCGGGGCTGCCAACTCCTATTGAGAACATGATCCTGAGGTACGTGAAGGCAAAAGCTGACTGGTGGACAAATACAGCTCACTACAACAGGGAGCGGATCCGTCGGGGTGCCACTGTGGATAAAACTGTCTGTAAGAAGAATCTGGGCCGTCTGACCAGACTCTACCTAAAAGCTGAACAGGAACGGCAGCATAATTACCTGAAGGTACTTCTGTCCTGCCTGAAGTTGCTCAAATTGGTGGTGTTTTCGTAGAGAAGCTTTCACTGACTAATGCTGGTGTTGTGGTTCTGCAGGATGGGCCTTACATCACTGCAGAAGAGGCTGTTGCTGTGTACACAACCACAGTGCACTGGCTGGAGAGCAGGAGGTTCTCACCCATTCCCTTCCCCCCGCTGTCCTACAAGCATGACACCAAGTTGCTCATATTAGCACTGGAGAGGCTGAAGGAAGCTTACAGGTGAGCACTGGGAAGTGACAGTGTTCTGCCAAGGGGCAGACATCTGCACTGGGAAAGGCACCTGAAGCTATTTGATTATCCATTATTCCTGGAATAAGCTGCAAAACTTACCCTGATGGACTGATAAAGGCCATAGATTGTGGTAGTGCCAAGGCCACTTGGGGGTTCCTCATGGACTCTGCCACCTGGGACAAAACCAATACTGTGCTTGGAAGGGTCCCTGGGCATCTTGTGGATGTGGATTGTGAGGAGTTACTGATCTTATCTTGACCCACTGGGTTGAGCAGTGTCTTTCATCAGTTTAATACAGTGGCCCTTGGTCTGTTCATACTTGGGTGCTGTTCTTTCTTGCTTCCAGTGTGAAATCTCGTCTGAATCAGTCGCAGAGAGAGGAGCTGGGTTTGATTGAACAGGCTTATGATAATCCCCATGAAGCTCTGTCCAGAATCAAACGACACCTTTTAACTCAGCGAGCCTTCAAGGAGGTGAGTGTCCTGGTGGAAGCCAGACACTACTAAAAATGATGCTGCATTCAGGAGCTAAATGCTAAGACTTGGTGTTCCCCGTCAGAGAAGTTTTGCCTCTTCTTTTTTAGGTGGGAATTGAGTTCATGGATCTCTACAGCCACTTAGTTCCTGTTTATGATGTTGAACCCTTGGAGAAAATCACAGATGCCTATCTGGATCAGTACTTGTGGTACGAGGCTGATAAGCGACGACTTTTCCCTCCCTGGATCAAACCTGCTGACACCGAGCCTCCTCCACTGTTGGTGTACAAGTGGTGCCAAGGTTAGTGGGATCTTGTATTCTGTGCAAAAAATGAGTTTTCTTATTGTGGAACGTGCTTTCTACAAGTCCCCTTGGGAGCTGAGTTTTCATATTTGCAATTTGAAGTTAATAGTTACAATAAAATATTTTGTAGGTTAATATATATATATATATATGTATATATGAGTATATACTGGAGGAGGAGAACTTCCGTAGCATTTGTGGTTGGTTACATATTTCTATTCCCAATTCTGGGTAGCCTGGAAGGACCAGAGGTCAAAAAATCAAACATTACAGGAAATACCTGTGCCTGGAATGTGCTTCTGCACTCTTGAGAAGTGCGTTGTGGCAGGTAACACAACAAGCTTGTTTGTCTCCTCAGGCATCAATAATCTGCAAGATGTTTGGGATACAAGTGAAGGTGAATGCAATGTGATGCTGGAATCTCGATTTGAGAAGATGTATGAGAAGATTGACCTGACGTTGCTCAACAGGCTGTTGCGTCTCATTGTCGATCACAACATCGCTGACTACATGACAGCCAAGAACAATGTGGTGATCAACTACAAGGTGATGAGTGCTGTCAGGAAAGGGGCTGTGTGGACTGTAAGATAGAGAGGTTTTGGGCCCATGGGGCAGTAGGGGACACAAGACTTACCAGAGAAAGAAGTGATGAGGTAGTAAGGAAACCTTTCTGGTCCTGCTAAAGAGCAGGTGTTCAGATATAAGGCCTCTGGGCTACTGTGACAGTCAAGTTCTCACAATTTCCTTTAATTTCCTCAGGACATGAATCACACAAACTCCTATGGCATTATTCGTGGGCTGCAGTTTGCTTCCTTCATTGTCCAGTATTATGGGCTTGTGATGGACCTGCTGGTGCTGGGTCTGCACCGTGCCAGTGAAATGGCTGGGCCTCCCCAGATGCCAAATGACTTCCTCAGTTTCCAAGACATTGCCACTGAGGTAGCCCATCCCATTCGCCTCTTCTGCAGATACATCGACCGAATCCACATCTTCTTCAGGTGAGACCTCTGGGGCCCTGCTTTCCTCTGTTAAATTTTTGTTCTGGCATCTTGCAGCAGATGCTGTGAAATTGGTGTGCTCCCACTCCAGGCTTTTGTTCCTTTTGCTAAGAAAAATCAGGAATATTTGAATTGACAGACTTGCCAGAACAGCTGGGTGTCCATGTGCCTCCTCTTGCTTTCTCAGTTTGCTTTTCTGCAGTTTTACCGGACCAGTAGAAAAGCAATAATGTCAAAATTTAAATTGTTAGAGATTTTCCACTGGTAAAATAAGCCTTTTCTGGCTTCCGTAGCAAGTGGACATAAAAATTTATGAAGCCTCCTTCAGTGGGAGGATACAGGAATCAGATGGTTACCTTCAAACACGTTATGGTGAACATCAAGTTCATATCCATAAGTCTTTATCTGTTTGGGCAGACTGATGTTCTGAGAAGATTGTCGTGTAACTCTGGATCCTGTTCTGTGCGTTTCCAGGTTTACAGCAGATGAGGCAAGAGACTTGATCCAGAGGTACCTGACGGAGCATCCAGATCCCAACAACGAGAACATTGTAGGCTACAACAACAAGAAGTGCTGGCCCCGGGATGCTCGGATGCGCCTCATGAAACATGATGTGAACCTGTAAGTGCTACAACCTGGAAAAAACAAGTGAGGGGAAAGCGGGAAAATTAATTGTAATAAATAACTGTTGGAAATTGGTAGGCAGGTGCTCGGTGAGAAGAGAGATGTGTTGTAATTCTTGACAGTGAGTGCTGGTTGTGAGAGACTGCAGTGCTCAGAAAGCACTGAGAACTTGCCCTGTTTCTGTTCCACTTCAGTAACAGCCTGTCACTGCACACATCTTGTTTTTCAGTGGTCGTGCTGTCTTCTGGGATATCAAGAACCGCTTGCCACGGTCAGTTACCACAGTGCAGTGGGAGAACAGCTTCGTATCAGTTTACAGCAAGGATAACCCAAATTTGCTGTTTAACATGTGTGGCTTTGAGTGCCGCATCCTGCCCAAGTGTCGCACCAGCTACGAGGAGTTCACCCACAAGGATGGTGTCTGGAACCTGCAGAATGAGGTAGAGTGAGGGCTTGGCAGGGTGGGAGAGTAGTCCCTGCTTGGCCCCTACTTGGCATCGAAGCAGGGTTTGTACCTGCTGGGACCTCTAGCAGGTGGTTAAAATGAGCTAGGTATGAATTTACCTTTCCAAGAGGGGTGGGAAATCCTTGTCTGCATCTGAGCTGGAACCTGAAACTGTAGAGGGTGTTGTTCGGCCTCTTCTCTCCCCATGTTTCATAAATGCTTGATGGCAAGAGCTCATCTTGCTCTCTTGCGTTGGAGAGAGGGTGCCCAGGAAGAACTTGATGTCCCCGTGCTCTTGTAGGTCACCAAGGAACGCACAGCTCAGTGCTTCCTGCGTGTGGACGACGAGTCTATGCAGAGATTTCACAACAGAGTGAGGCAGATCCTCATGGCATCTGGCTCCACAACCTTCACTAAGGTAAGGTGGGAGGAGCTGTGTGACAGAGCTTTCTGCAGATGCTTGGAGAAGGGGCTGAGAACTGATCCTTTGCTTGCTTTTCTAGATTGTCAACAAATGGAATACAGCTCTGATTGGCTTGATGACGTATTTCCGGGAAGCCGTTGTAAATACTCAGGAGTTGCTTGATTTGCTGGTGAAGTGTGAAAATAAAATCCAGACTCGAATCAAAATTGGTCTGAATTCTAAAATGCCCAGCCGTTTTCCACCAGTGGTGTTTTACACCCCAAAAGAGCTGGGGGGGCTGGGCATGCTCTCCATGGGCCACGTTCTCATCCCACAGTCTGACCTGAGGTGAGTTGTGCTGCTCTGTCCTAAATGCCTACACGAGTTGGGGGTTTTGTTAGATACTCTTTCCCATAAAAATGTGTGAGAATGCTGAACCATGCCTTGTTACAGTAGATGATGGCAGTGTGACCTGTGAATTTCTGTGCCTCCTACCTCACTCTCATACTTCTTTGCTGCAGGTGGTCCAAGCAGACAGATGTTGGCATCACTCACTTCCGCTCAGGAATGAGTCATGAGGAGGACCAGCTCATCCCAAATTTGTATCGTTACATCCAGCCCTGGGAGAGTGAATTCATTGACTCTCAGAGGGTGTGGGCAGAGTATGCCCTCAAGCGACAAGAGGCCATAGCCCAGAACAGGTGGGTTTCTGTGTTGGGGGGGGAAGTATTGCACTGTCTTGGAGTTCTGGAGACCTCTCTGGGCCACCCACAAAGCTGCTGTCTTACCTGTGGAGGAGGTACAGGGTCTGCAAGCAGCTATTAACACCCATGGCACAGTTTGAGGGAAATGCTATGCCAGGTGGTGCCAGGAAAAGCTCACATCAGACCTGTTTGCAGTTAGTTCTGTGCACTTAGACGGGCAAGGCTTTTCCTTTTGGCTGTTTGACACCAGTGTGTTCTTAGTGAGGGTTATAGACACCTTGCTGAGCTTCTGAGTGCTCGGCATTTTAGAATGTCTCCTGTCAGAGCCCTGAGGTCTGTGTTATTTCTGTGATCTCATCACCTGAATTGAGAGATAACAAAGTGTGGGTTTTTTTTTCTTCAGACGTCTTACTCTGGAGGATCTGGAGGATTCCTGGGACAGGGGAATTCCTCGTATTAACACCCTTTTCCAGAAGGACCGCCATACCTTAGCTTACGATAAAGGCTGGAGAGTCAGGACTGACTTCAAACAGTATCAGGTATTGATGGGGGATTTCTCTGGCTGAGCATGGGGTTCAGACAATGTCCTTTCACCTTGTGTTATTGCAGGTGCACTTGTCTGTCTGCTGAAGGAAAAACTAAAAAGCCGTGTGCTGGAACTGGTAGAGGCCATTGAGAACCAGATGCTCCAAAATCTGTAGCTAACTACTTTTGAAGTATTTCAGTAGTTTGCAGTGTCTTGGAGAGCACAACACTTAGCACAACCAAGTATTAAGAAATTAGTTCTGGAAAGGAAAAAAAAGGTCCCAAAACAAACATTCCAAAATCTTAAGTTTTAATAACAGTGGAAGGATTTATAGTTTAAAGCCTCTAATGGTGGCTCTGCAGAAGGTCAGTCCCTGAAAGATAAAAACATCATCTTAGAATTTTGCAGTCTGAATTGCATAGAAGTATTGACTGAACTCGTGTTGTAGATGAGCTGTGTTCTCTGGGACTGGGGGAATGAGGCTTTTTACTTGTTATCTGTCATCATTGTCGTCATCATCATCTTGGTTCCTGCAATTAGTGCAATCAGGTTAGACAATCTGAATACAGAACTGCTCACTAATGCACTGTTGTCTCTAGGTCCTGAAGCAGAACCCATTCTGGTGGACACATCAGCGCCATGATGGGAAACTCTGGAATCTGAACAACTACCGCACAGATATGATCCAGGCCCTTGGTGGGGTGGAAGGGATCCTGGAGCACACTCTCTTCAAGGGCACTTACTTCCCCACATGGGAGGGTCTCTTCTGGTAAGTGAAACCTTGGTGTGGCCTTGTCTTGCAAACTGGTGCTTATTTTGGTGCACCAGGAGGAGTCCTCAGCTCAAGCTGTACTAGTTCTGTTGAGTCTTCTCCATTTTTCAGTCCTTGAGCACACTGTATAGTTCAGTTGTGAAGGCACCTGAATTTGGGTTGTAGCTGAACCTCAGCATGGAGATCCATGGAAATTTGCATGAAACAGTCTTCCCTGCTCCTGGTGTGTGTGTTCTGACTCTGGTATGCGTGGTACATGGCAGTCAGCAGAGATGAGGGACATCTTACACAATTGATTGTCTGCCCTTTCTAGGGAGAAGGCCAGTGGCTTTGAGGAGTCCATGAAGTGGAAGAAGCTGACCAATGCCCAGAGATCGGGTTTGAACCAAATTCCAAACAGAAGATTCACGCTGTGGTGGTCTCCTACTATTAACAGAGCCAATGTAAGTACCTGGAGAAACTCCCACTAATTGAGAGCAATGAATTGATCTAACTAATTCTTTCAGAACATCTCTTAAAAGTAGCTGCTGCTTTTCTAAACTTCATGATTTGTGCTCTTGGGTGTTCTCACAGCTCCTTTTCCTTTGCAGGTGTACGTTGGGTTTCAGGTGCAGCTGGATTTGACGGGCATCTTTATGCACGGCAAGATCCCCACTCTGAAGATTTCTCTCATTCAGATTTTCCGAGCTCACTTGTGGCAAAAGATCCATGAGAGCATCGTCATGGATTTGTGTCAAGTGAGGAGTGTGTTGACTCGGTTTGTTTCTGCGCGATGCTCGCGTGCTCCTTGTGTGCCAGCAGCCTCCTCCAACAGAGATTGTCCTGGGGATTTATAGCTGGGCTACCCCTTCCTAAGCAATTTGTCAGGGAAGAGGAGGAAATGGGATTTTTCTGGGTGCCTGTTTCAGCTCTGTGTTGGGGATAGATTCTTTAGCTGGGTTGCTTGAACACACCTCATCTTTGACTGCCTTTTTCCCAGGTGTTTGATCAAGAGCTGGATGCTCTGGAGATTGAGACAGTGCAGAAAGAGACAATCCATCCCAGGAAGTCATACAAGATGAACTCCTCGTGTGCAGATATCCTTCTCTTTGCTTCCTATAAGTGGAATGTGTCACGTCCATCATTGCTTGCAGATTCCAAGTGAGTGTTTCCCTTTTTCCTTCTCCTTGATTTTGCTGCAGAGCGGAGCTGCTGAGACAGACACCCTGAGCCAAAGCCCCTATGTCTTGGGAACTTGGGGCTGGTTTTCTTTGGGGACACAGGAGGACACAATCATGTCTGACAAAGTGCAAGGCTCGTTTGGGTAGATGGTTGCAGCATCTCCTTCTGCACATCACTTCCTTCTGCAAAACATGAAGACTGTCATTGCTGCTGTTGTCTCTCTAGTTGATCTTTTCCCCTAAGCTCAGGTGCTCTGAAAGGTTCTTCAGGAAACCCCACAAAGCTGGGCAGTCTAGAGCCAGGGTCTGGAGTGAGTTGGACACTGCACTCGTGCTGTGTTCAGTTTGACTGAATGCTGACCATACAGTCCCCAGGGAAGATGACCCTCATGACTGCCCAGTAGAGTAGTGATCGCTGCTTTGTTTAAACCTGCAGCTGAACCCCGTTGGCTGAGGGTTTCTCTGAACAGCTTCTGCATTCAGCTGCTCTGTGAAGAGATCAGTAGAGTCCCTTTTTGGGCTGGTGTGCAGATAGTAGCTGTCTTCAGTGTTTGTGCTTGGGAGCAGTTACTCCCTGTCAAAGACACGCACCAACTGCAGGAGAGTTTTGTGCAGGATTAAATTGTTCTGGCTTGCTTTCTCCTCAGAGATGTGATGGACAGCACCACCACTCAGAAGTACTGGATAGATATCCAGCTGCGCTGGGGAGATTATGATTCCCATGATATTGAGCGCTACGCGAGAGCCAAGTTCTTGGACTACACCACGGACAACATGAGCATCTACCCATCTCCCACTGGGGTGCTCATTGCCATTGATCTGGCCTATAACTTGCACAGGTGAGATCTGCACCTTCTGTATTTTAACTGGTAGTTTGTGGCTGTGTCTTAGTGTGTCTCCAAACTGGGTTGTGTCCTAGGCAGGAGG
>BJBW01000701.1:0-39578 GCA_004320125.1 Scolopax mira | reverse complement strand
TAAGTGGGGACAGTTGTTCTTCACTGAAAAACTAAGGGGAGAGTCCCAGCAAGCAGGCCTCTGCTCCAGTGGGCTTGTTAGACAAAATGCAGCTCTTTTGGGAGTGCTGGGGCTTCCCACTGGGAAAAGCCATGGGAAGATTTGTGCATAGCTGTTGTCGCTTCATCTCAGAGCTGATGGCAATGACTAGGTCTTGTTTCTCTTCTTCTTCAGTGCTTACGGGAACTGGTTCCCCGGGAGCAAACCTCTAATTCAGCAGGCTATGGCCAAAATTATGAAAGCGAATCCTGCGCTGTATGTATTGAGAGAACGAATCCGCAAGGGGCTGCAGCTGTACTCATCTGAGCCCACAGAACCATACCTGTCCTCCCAGAACTACGGAGAGCTCTTCTCCAACCAAATCATCTGGTTTGTGGATGACACCAACGTCTACAGAGTGACCATTCACAAGGTGAGGCCAGAGGTGTATTCTGGGGAGAGGGAAAGGACAGGAAGTGTAACTGTCCTTTGCTCGGGGTGGTTGTGGAGGCACATGTGATGGAAAACTAGGAATCAACATGAACCCAAATTTTTGCAGTGTGCACAAAGCAGCTCTTGCATTTCTGGTACAGTTCCTGTTCAGAGCACACAGCGAGTCAGGTGTATGTGGACAGGTTACATTCATCCCGTTGTACTTTTTGCTTTTCCTTGTTTTCTCAGACTTTTGAAGGGAACTTGACCACAAAACCTATCAACGGAGCCATTTTCATCTTCAATCCCAGGACTGGACAGCTCTTCCTGAAGATCATCCACACATCAGTATGGGCAGGACAGAAGCGTCTGGGACAGGTAGGGCCTGGCTCTCTGCTGGGCACTGGGCTGTGAGCTGGGGGTGGGCACCAGCTGCTTGGGGGTACTCACTTGAGCAGAAGACATCATGAGGATCTTCAGCTTCCTGCCTCTCAACAAGTTTAAAGCTCTGATTTCCCATGTGTAACCTGTGCTCAAGCAGGCATTAGCATGGGATAGAAAAGGAAAAGAGAGGCTGCTGTTTGCAGGGAGATGTTTCTCTCTCTAACCCTGCTGTCTTCCCATAGCTGGCCAAGTGGAAGACTGCTGAGGAGGTGGCAGCCTTGATTCGATCACTTCCTGTGGAGGAGCAGCCCAAGCAGATCATAGTGACACGGAAGGGCATGTTGGACCCGCTTGAGGTACTGATGTAGATACTGCTCTGTGGGGACATTGTGGAATCTTTGGGAGGCTGCAGAACAGTCCTACGTTTCTGTGAAGGACTTGATCTGCATCCATGTTCTGCAGCAGTTGTGAGCAAATTCCTTTTCTTGATAACCTCCAGGTGCACTTGCTGGATTTCCCCAATATTGTGATCAAAGGCTCAGAGTTGCAGCTGCCCTTTCAGGCCTGTCTGAAAGTGGAAAAGTTTGGTGATCTCATCCTGAAGGCTACTGAACCCCAGATGGTTCTCTTCAATCTCTATGATGACTGGCTGAAAACCATCTCTTCCTACACAGTAAGCACAGTGGGCCCAGTCTGTATTTTACTTTGACGCCGATAAATGAGGCAGAAGCCGAGGCTTCAGAGATCCCTCAGAGCTTGTTGATTGGGAAGCACTTTGCTCTGGGTCTGCCTGGATTTATCTTCAGATTGATTCCATTGGCACTTCCCATGTAACGTCAGTGTTCCCAACAGAGGAGTGCTATACTCCTCTCTACACATATATTTGGTTTCCTTCTTTCTGACTAACGGTGGCTTTCATCTTCAAGGCATTCTCTCGTCTGATCCTGATTCTCCGGGCACTACATGTGAACAACGATCGAGCCAAAGTCATCCTGAAACCAGATAAGACAACCATAACAGAACCTCACCACATCTGGCCAACCCTGACGGATGAGGAGTGGATCAAGGTGGAGGTGCAGCTGAAGGATCTCATCCTTGCTGACTATGGCAAGAAGAACAAGTAAGCAATAATTCTGCCAGCCTTTCCTTCCTGCTGTGTGGCCAGAATCCACCCTGTGAAGAGTAGAATAATTTTCAAGGGCCTTTGGCAATGAACTATCAGCTTTGTAGGGAAGCTGGTTATTATTATTAATTGCTTTCTAGTAAGGTGGGTAAAAATGTCTGCTCCAAACCATTTCTGATCTGCACAACACGTGATTTGGTCCCTCTTCTTGTCTAAAAAGCTGTGGTTTGGTTTTTCATAGCGCCCTGAGTGGATGTTCTGAGCTTGTGCTTTGATGAGAAGGGTCTGAATGTATTTTGAAATGCCCGACTTGGGTGGATTTTCTCTTCCAGTGTGAACGTTGCATCCCTGACCCAATCAGAGATCCGAGACATCATCCTGGGCATGGAGATCTCTGCCCCCTCTCAGCAGAGACAGCAGATTGCAGAAATTGAGAAGCAAACCAAGGAGCAGTCGCAGCTGACGGCCACGCAGACCCGCACTGTCAACAAACACGGGGACGAAATCATCACCTCTACAACCAGCAACTATGAAACCCAGACTTTCTCCTCCAAGACAGAGTGGCGAGTCAGGTAGGGAAGCAGACAGGGCCCTCGGGCAAGGAGGAGATCAGAAGGCTCAGGAAGGGGTCTGTGCCCCCTCTAATAATTGTCTCCTCTTCACAGAGCGATTTCTGCTGCCAACCTCCACCTGCGAACAAACCACATCTATGTTTCATCAGATGATATAAAGGAAACAGGTTACACCTACATTCTTCCCAAGAATGTGCTGAAGAAATTCATCTGCATCTCGGATCTGCGGGCCCAGGTGAGCGTGCAACGAGGGTGTTAACAGCTGTAGTCCACACTGCTGGGTCACAAACCACTCAGGACCTAGTGGCTAAGGGCTGGGGCTTGTGAAGCCCTCTCTGCTCAAGACAGACACTGGCAGTATGGCTCAGCAGACAAGTTCTAGCCAGGTCTTGATGGCTTCTCAGGTTCCAGACTTGGCACTGAACAGAACTATGATACTCTGCTCTAGTGAGAACCTGCTGGCCAAGAGATACTCTCCTTATGAACATAAGACAGGGCCCACCCGCTCTCAGACAGTTACAGGGAGGTCTCTCCTTGCTTCTGAGGCTGGTGTGTGTGTTCCTAGATTGCAGGTTACCTGTATGGAGTGAGCCCTCCCGATAACCCCCAAGTGAAGGAGATCCGGTGCATTGTGATGGTGCCCCAGTGGGGAACACACCAGACTGTGCATCTCCCAGGCCAGCTGCCACAGCACGAATATCTCAAGGTGAGTTGAGTTTCTGCTCCCAGTATGGGTGGAAGATCACCTTCTCCAGCCATGGGGATCTAAAGTGGTGGGGCAGCTTCCCTTGGTCTGCTGTGGATGTGGGACTTGAGGGCCCCAGCCTGATCTGGGACAGGATGAAAGGGCAGCCTTTGGTCCCTGTGCTCTTTGTGCCGTGCTTGAAGCCATCTTGTTTTAAATGCTTTTCCTTTCTTTCTGAAACACTTCTTTTTGTCAGGAAATGGAACCTCTGGGGTGGATTCACACCCAACCAAACGAGTCCCCTCAGCTCTCGCCGCAGGACGTCACTACCCACGCCAAGGTCATGGCTGACAACCCCTCCTGGGATGGGGAGAAGACTATCATCATCACCTGCAGGTGAGAGGCAGGGAAGCCTCTCTGTGCCCCCTCTGGCAGAAGGGGGGAGGGTGTTTGCTCACTTCTGGTTTCCCTCCTTTGCCCCACATCGCTCTGACTGGCCCCATCTCTCTATTCTTCCAGCTTTACGCCGGGCTCCTGCACGCTGACGGCCTACAAACTGACCCCCAGTGGCTACGAGTGGGGCAGGCAGAACACGGACAAAGGCAACAACCCTAAGGGCTACCTGCCATCCCATTACGAGAGGGTGCAGATGCTGCTCTCAGATCGCTTCCTCGGCTTCTTCATGGTCCCAGCGCAAGGATCCTGGAACTACAACTTCATGGGTGAGCTGCCATGGAGGGGGAGACAAGGCCAACAGCCTGGGGAGGAGAAAGAAGTAGCTCCTCAGGGAAGTGTTCCTTACCCACTCCGAAGCTTGACCTTCCTTGGAGCACTGGCAGGGACACGGGTGGTGTGGCCTCACCCAGTACCAGCACTGGGATGTTGGTTCTCAGTGATTTTTTCCAGTGGTAAGAGAGCAAACTCTGACAGAGGGGAGGAAATGGACATCTTGTCTGTCTGGTTGTGTCTGGTCTATTGCCACTGAATAATTAATGCCTGTCAGGCAGAAGAGATGATCATGGAAAATTCAGGAGAAAAGCTGTGCCCAGTAGGGATGAACCACAGCCTGAGTGGAGAGGGGGCAGATGAAACACTTGACTAGCAGAAGAGCCCCATCCAGCCTGGCCTTGAACCCCTCCAGGGATGGGGCATCCACATCTCTGACAACCTGGGCCAGTGTCTCACCACCCTCACAGTTTAAAACCATTCCCCCTATCCTCTGGCTCCGCTCCTTGATCAAGAGTTCCCTCCCCAGCTTTTCTGGAGGCTCTTTAGGGATGGGAAGGGGCTCTAAGGTCTCTGTGGAGCCTTCACTTCTCCAGGCTGAACACCCCCAACCCTCCCAGCCTGGGAGACTTAGAGGAGAGAACCCTCTCTTTGAGCATGAGCTGCTTAATAATGATCTCGTGACGGTTAAAGGGCTTCATTAGGTTTCACTGACGGATTCTCTCTTCTAGGTGTTCGCCATGACCCCAACATGAAGTACGAGCTGCAGCTCGCCAACCCCAAGGAGTTCTACCACGAGGTCCATCGCCCTTCCCACTTCCTCAACTTTGCCCTGCTCCAGGAGGGGGAGGTCTACTCCGCCGACCGGGAGGACCTCTATGCCTAGCCCTGCCCCGGCCCCGGTCCCGGTCCCGCTCTTAACACTGTTGATATTCAACAGCCTCTCTGTGTGTGTGTGTGTCCCCAAACCGCCCTCGCCTACCCCCTTCTTCTCCACTTGTTGTCCCCCATCCAGTTGTTCAATAAATTTTGTACCAACGGGAACGCGTCCCTTGAGATCCCGCCTCACCGGGGGCGGCCCCGGACGGGGCGGAGCGTGTGTGCGGGGCCGCGGCGGCGGGGGAGGAATGGCGGAGCCGCGGCGAGGAGCGGAGCCGCTGTGGCGGACGCCACCGGGCCGCCTGGCTCCGCCGCACATCTACCTCATGGCGGAGGCGTTGGGCTCCGAGCTCCGCCGTCTCTCCGGCCGGTTCGGACCCGAGGCCGTGGCCGGCCTGGTGCCGCCCGTCGTGCGGCTGCTGGAGCTGCTGGAGGCGCTGGTGGCCCCGACGGGCGCCGAGGGGGAGGCGGCGGCGGCGGCGCCGGGCGGGCGGCAGGACGCGGAGGTGAGCGGGGGCCGGAGGGGTCGCCTCAGAGGTGGCGCTGACCCTACGTTTGGTCTCTCAGGGGTTCCCCGCGGGGACAACACTGACCCGGCTGTCCCCAGCCCCTGGGATGGTTCCCACTTACCTGTCCCCGTTGCCGTAGGACAGCACTGAGCCGGCTGTCCTCGTCCCCCGGGGGTGGCTCTGACCCGGCTGTCCCCGTCCCCCGGGGGCGGCTCTGACCCGGCTGTCCCTGTCCCCCAGGACCCCGAGCAGAGGCTGTGGGAGGCCGAGCGCCGGGAGCGAGCCCTGCGTGGGCGCTTGGCCCGTCTGGAGGAGCAGAACCAGCAGCTCTTGGGGCAGCTTGCAGAGAGCCAGTCCCAGGAAGGTGGGTGTCCCGGTGGGTTTGGGGGGTCCCCTGCTGCCATCAGGTGTTCCCATGGAGGGGGACATTGGGCTGGGTACAGGGCTGATGGTGTTCTCTTTGTTGCCCAGCCCTGGAAACCTGGCCCACCAGGGCACACAAGTGCTGTTTTGCTCTGCAAGCCATAGGGACCCCAAGCCCCCAGAGCACCCCCAAACCCCCGGGAGGGTGGTGGGGGCAGGCACAGGGTACAAGGGTACAGACACAGGGTACAAGGATGCCTCGGGCACAGCCTAAAGCTCTCAGCTCCCCTCTTTCCTCTGTTCCTACTCCACCATCTACCAGAAGCCGTGGTAGAACAAAGCTTTTGCAGAAACATCAAGGAACACCCCCGAGTGTTGTGGGGCTGGGGGAGCCCTCGTGTCCCGGGGGCTACTCACACCTCTCTCCCCCCTTCCATGTCTGGGCTCAGACAGCACAGCGAGGAAGGAGCGGGAGGTGATGCTGCGGTTGAAGGAGGTGGTGGACAAGCAGCGGGATGAGCTTCGTGCCCAAGCCCACGAAATCGTCTGCAAGAGCCGAGACACGGAGGCGGTGAGCGTGTGGGAGCTCATGGGTGTGGTGGGCCAAGGGCCTGGGGACCTCCTTTCATGTCACCTCGCCCTGGGGCTGTCACGGTGGCTGGTGAGCCTGCCGGGGCAGATGCCTTTCCTCCTGGGGCTGATGTCCCTGGGTAGGAATCCGGAGCTGCTGCTGCGCCTCACCCTGGACTGGCCCTGGGCTTTCCAGCTGCAGGAGCAACTGCATCGCTTCATGGCCATGAACGAGGACCTGCGGCACAAGGTGGCCATCGTGCAGGCTCAGCTCAAGAGCGCGCTGGAGAAGAAGTCAGACCTGGAGGCTGCGATGCAGGAAACCCAGAGGGAAATGAGCAGGAGGAGCAGGGTCACCCCTGAGACCCAGCAGCCAAATTCCAGTCTGGTGAGTCCGAGCCCACGGCCCTGCTGCTGTAGGGTATGGCGAACGCTGGCCCAAACTTGCACGGGGCTCCTGGGACACCCAGACCTGCTGCCAGCAGGACATGGCCACTGGAGTAAGCTCACGTTGAGCGATGCCAGTGCCCACGATGCCAGTAACACCTTGTCTGTAAAAATTGGTAGAGGTGGAGGTGTGACCGAGCAAGGCGAGGTGATGGGAGGAAAAGCCGTGTGGGACTCGGAGGATGAGGAGGGTTTGCCACGTGTGGTGACGGGTGACGGGTGCTGGCTGGGGAGCCACCACAGTCCGTGGAAGGCTGCAGCAGCTCCGAACCCACAAACTCATTCCTGGGGCTTTTCCATCTCTGCCTGCACATGGCACCCAGCTTTGGGGTGGGTGTTTAAGGGTCTCTCCTTGCCTGCTGACTCTCTTTCTGCCCCCCAGGAGGGAGTGCCATCACCCACGGAGGAGCTGCAGCACCAGGATGTGGGCAAGAGCCCTGCTCACTGCTGCTTCTCCAAGGAAGAGCTGCAGGAGATCCTGCAAGAGCGGAATGAGCTCAAGACCAACCTGTTCCTGGTGCAGGAGGAGCTGGCCTATTACCAGCGGTGAGTCCTGCTGCGCTGGCACGGGGCAGAGAGCCAGGTCCCTCCTGGCCCTGCAGCCACCCGTGACCCACCAGAGGCCACTCCTGGCGCAGTCAGGGGAAGATTTCTCTGCCAGGTTCTCGGTTAACCAGCCGACTGCTTTTTGCCAGGGAGCTGCTGAATGAAGAACGGGTTCCCAGCTTCTTCTTGGACGCGATGAAGTCAACTATCAAAAGACAGAGGAAAAAAATCAGAGCCAAAATGCTGGGGACAGAGGAGGAGTCGGCGACCAGGTGAGTCCTGCTCACCAGGAGGGAGCCTCCCATGCAGGGTGGATGTTAGCTGGTGGCACCAGTGTTTTTTGATGCCCTGGAAGGGAACTCCCCCAGGCCATGGGCTGCTCTCCTCCTCCCTGCCTCCTTCCAGAGATCAAAGGTTTACTGTCAGCAGTGGATGTTTTGCTCTGGCTTAACCCTGGGAGCACCCACAGGGGGCTGGGCTCTTTGCTGCTGCCCTGCCTGTCACATGCAGTCTGGCCAAATGCCACCCGTCCCCATGTGGTAGTGGCAAAAGGGAGGTGAGGTGGTGGCACTGGGACCGCCGGAGGAGGCAGGCTGGTCCCTGCGGCATGAGGCTGACCAACAGAGAGCCTTTGAAGATGACAGTAAACGTGTTCCCTGGAGGCTCTGCGAGACATAGTTCCTTTGTGGGCAGCGTTGGCTCCAAGAGACTTCTCACATTGGGGAGGGGAGGACCCCAGCAGTGTCCCTGTGGCAGTGGAAGGGCAGGGTGAAGCCTGCACTAAAGCTGCTCCATGGCACGGGTGGAACTGGATCTCACTGGTTTTTAGGGGCTTTAATAAAGGTCTGAAGGGGGGCTGAGCTCTTCAGTGCTTCTGAAACCTGCTGCTTGCTGTGTAGGGGTCTCTGCTGGCAGCCGGGGAGGTCTGGGGGTGTTGGGTCCTGCCTGCTCACTTCTCTGCCAGCTGAGGATAGCCACTGTTGACCTGCTCACCCGGAGAGACCTGTGTGACACCTCTCGTGTGTCCCCCTGCTCCCCTGCAAGGCCTGGCTGTCACCTGCCTTAGCTCTGAGCTGCAATCGGTGGTGCCAGTTGTTGGGCTGTTGCCCCGTAGAGGCGTGTGCTTGCCATGGGGGGTGAGATGCCTGAAGACTTGCTGTGACGACTGGGGATACACCGTCTAAGTGTCCCTGCTGACCAGGTGTCCCTGCTGACCAGGTGTTTGAAGCTGGTGCCTGAAGAGCCCTGGGACTTGCGATCACTGAGCTGGGGCTGAGCTTGCCATGAAACATGGGCTCCATCTGGGGACACGAGCATCCCCACAGCTGGCTGTGGCTTTGTGGCACATCACACCCCCGTGGTGCTTTGTGGGGATAACAGCTCCAGTCCGTGTGCCCCTGGCTCTGCAGGGACACTGCAGGGACCACCTCTGCCCGTGTGGCTCTGCAGGGACACTGCTCAGCTCAGAAGGGAGTCCCAGGGTGGCTCTAGCACTCACTTGTGTCAAGCCCATGACTCAGGGCAGGTTTTCCCCCCAACTCCTTTGTGCTGCAGCGATGAAGATGAGGGCTCCTGGCACCCAGCTTCTGGCACAGACTGTGTGGATGCTCAGCCTCCCGAATCCAAAATTAGGAGCTTGTAAGTTCATTCCCGTGCTCCAGTGCTGCTGGGGACGGGTGGCTCAGCTGACGGAGAGGAGGTTTGGGGCTTGACTGTGGAGCCTGTGCCTGGGGAGCTTGGTGCCTGCCCTGCAGGGTACAATGGGGACAGAGCTGGTCTGCCTAGTGCAGGGCTGGCAAGGATGCTGATGCAGGAGGGTCGCTTGGTTCAAGGGGGTCTGCTTTGCAGGCCTGGCTGACGTCTCAGGGATGCTGCACGCTCCCAGGGGCTCACAGTTGGGCTGTGTCCTGCTGCTGCCACCAAACACAGAGGGAGGTTGGGATCTGGACGCTTCCCTGTGAAGGCTCTTCTCCCCCACAGCCGTTATCTGCTCTCTCTGCAGTTTCGGGTTGTGGTATCAGGGCAGCAGCAAAGACCCCCCCACGTCCAGCTGCTCCGGAACATGGGAAATCATCGACTCACTGGACACGCAGCTAAAGCCGGAGGGAGAGAGTGAGCCAGTGTCTGGCTCCCCCCACAGAGCCACGCTGCCCCTCTGACCCCAGCTGATCAGGAGATGGATCTGGCCTCACAGCGATGCTTCCCAGCTGCTCTTCTCCTGGCACCTTCGAGAGCAGCACAGCAGCCCTGGACACATCCCCACGTCGTGGTGATGGCGACGCTGCAGCGCAGGCAGCCTTCCTCCAAACCTCCTGGGATGCTCGGCCGTGGGGTGCCCCCTGGCATGGGACAGCTCAGCACTTCCAGGCATCACAGCCTCCCCTCAGCCACCCTTTCGTTGTGCCCACACCTGGCTTAACTCCAGGTCCTGCACAGCCATGGCTCTGCTCCCCACTTCTTCATGCCTGTGACTCAGCGGGGTAGGGGTCTGCACCCATTTCCCACTGCGGCACCCCAAAGGGGCTCTTTCTGCCAAGCACTTCTGCTCGCAGCCCAGGATCCCACTACCAGATCCTGCCCTGTGGGGGTATTTCACTTCACCCCTTTCTGTTCATACCTCCCCCCACCCCTGCAACGTGAAGGTCGAGTTGGGGCCGGGTGGGCACTGTCCTGGGGTCCTGGCACTGCTGGGAGGGGCTGATCACGCAGCACCGGGTGTCTGGGTGCTCCCGTGTCTGGGAGCAGTCAGGCTCAGCACTGCCACTGCCACTCCTGCACTGGTCAGGCATGGGGTGAATGGGTTTTGTACTGGAAATTCTTTCTGCCCTTACTGGGAACTGGAAGACTGGGACAATCCTCATGTTCACGGAGCAAGTTTGTGCCCTGGGGTCAGGTACTGTCTAGCTCTAGACCTGGAGTTGGAAATAAATCAGTTTCATTTCTCCTCTGCTCTCTCCTGGCTGGGGAAGGGCTGGGTGATGCTGCTGGGCTTCAGTCACAGTTTCCCAGCGTAGCTGCTGCTTTTTGTGTGCTGGCACTGCGGCTGGCTGTGCCATGTCAGACCCCGGAGCCTTTTTTTGGGGGGTCAGCTATGATGGGGAGCAGGGCTACAGGAGCTGCAGGGCTGGGCGCGATGGAGTTAAGTCCTGCGTGATGGGGGGAGCAATGTGTTTCCAGCCCAGGGTCCCTCCCCACCCCACCCCCCTCGGCCAAGCTGGCCTTGGGTAGGAAAAAGGTGTTTCCTGTGCATCTGCTGACACAAAGCTCCTGGGGAGATGGCGAGGTGGGACAGCAGCCAGCAGCAGTTCAAAGGCCAGCCTGGAGAAGGCCACGTCCCCATGGGGAATGTGGAGACCCCACCTTTCAGCCCCTGCCAGGGCTTGGTTGGCAGCGCCATGGGGCAGCTCATGAGGGTTGGGGCAGGAGGAGGCAGGGGACACCTTGTGGGTTGGCGGTAGGACGTTGGCTAAAACAGCTTTGAGGGTAATGGAGGATGGCACAAGGGGAGCGGGACGATCACAGGTGAGATGCCCAGATGCTTGTCTGGGCTGAGCCCCTGGACACCCATTTCTGCTGCTAGGGTGGTGGCAAGGGCCAAAAATAGCCCTTTCAGCGGCATTCCCTGCCTCCCCCTCCCTGCCGCACCCCTGACGTCTGGATCGGGGCGCCTCCTCCCACGTTTCCTCAGGAAGAAACCCAAGGCTGGCGGGAGGAAAAGGCTGCATCACAGGAGGGACAGGACAGGACAGACGGACACCGGCGCAGGACTGAGGAGCTGCCGGGGCTTGGTCCATCGTGCTCCACCAGGATGGGGAGCACTCGGCCCATCCTCTGCCTCCAGCTCTGGCTATGGCTGCAGAGCTCTGCCCAGGAGCTTGACCCCAACGGCAGGAATGTCTGCAGGTAGGTCCCCACTCGTGCCCCTCCATCTCCTGGGGCCTCTTAACAGCCCCAGGGGGTCATCATCCATTTGTCCTTCCATAGCTGGACATCTCCAGCTATGGCATCGAGCGCGGTCAGAGACGGGGGTGATTCTGGGCAGCGTGGTTGGGGCACACATGGACATGTGGTGTGCCCAGACCCCTTCTCCAGGGGTTATTTCTTATGTACCCTCAGTGCACGGGGGGGGCACGCGGGAGCATTGGCAAAACTTCCACCGTGCATCAGGTAGGAAATGTAAGCATTGGAAACCCCAAAAGGCTTTTGGAGCTGCCACCCCCTCCCCTTGGCTGCTACGTTGCCTCTCCTGTTGATCTCACCAAATCAGTGGTGGTGCCGTTCGTTGCCTTCTCTTCAGTGCCTTTGCTCTGGGTCACTGGCAAAGCTCTGAGCCCTTCCCGGAGTGGTGGGGACCCGGCACAGGCTCCGTATCAGCAGAGCCGGGCAGGCTTAACCCCACTGCCCAGCCCCACCACCCACTCGGGGTGCAGCCTCTTAAATTTCCTTCTATTTTGTTGGCTTCCTTCCGGAGCAATGCCCCTGGGGCCGTGCTGTTTCCCCGCCTGCCGGGCCCAGCCGCACCAAAACGCCTGCATTCACTTGGCTTCACCCAAAGCTGTGAAGCTGTACCAGCCCCAGCATCCCCCCCAAACCCCGGCTGATGGTCCCCGGGTCTCTCCCACAGGCTCCCCACTGGCCCAGCGTGCTGCCCCGGCTGGAAGCAGGAAGGGCAGGAGTGCACGGCCGGTGAGTGATGGATGGTGATGAAGCCCAAAGTTCGGTCAGGTGGCTCCTCTGTGGTGCTGGGTGTTGGGGGGAAGCCCTACAGCTCTTCTCAAGTGGTGGCAGTGGGGTGCTGCACCACAGAGACCCCCAAATGCCCACCGAGCAAGCTGCTAATGGTGCTGCGGCTCGGCTGGAGGGATGGAGAGTGAAGAGGGATGGAGGTTTCCCTGGGAAGGTTGCCTCAGCAGGAGGTGGCCGGGTGGCTAGTGGGTGACTGGTGGGATGTGAGCCCTGACATGTCTGTCCTGCTGCTGACAGCTCTCTGTGAGGGGGAGGATGCCTGCAGGGCAGACGAGGTCTGCGTGAGACCCGGGGTTTGCCTCTGCAAACCTGGTTTCTTTGGAGCAGACTGCAGTTCCCGTGAGTATTTCCCCAGAGCTCAGCCCTTGCCATCCCTGTTGCCAGTCTGGATGCTCCCCAGATGCTGGATGTCACCCCCCCTTCCGTGTC
The DNA here is from genome assembly GCA_004320125.1 of Scolopax mira. NCBI lineage: Eukaryota > Metazoa > Chordata > Aves > Charadriiformes > Scolopacidae > Scolopax > Scolopax mira. The sequence goes on along the minus strand of BJBW01000701.1, from coordinate 27,149 downwards.
CTCACCATCTCCTTCCCTTCACAGGCTGCCCCGAGCAGTACTGGGGTCCCGACTGCAAGCAGAGCTGCCCGTGCCACCCCAACGGGCGCTGCGACCCTGTGAGCGGGCATTGCACCTGTGACCCCAACCACTGGGGCGGGCTCTGCCAGTTCCCCTGCCAGTGTGGCCCCCACGGCCGCTGCGACCCCCTCACCGGTGCCTGCCACTGTGAGCCGGGCTGGTGGGCACCCACCTGCAAGAAGCAATGTCAGTGCAACCCCGCCAGCTCCCACTGCAACCCCCTCACCGGCCACTGCCGCTGCCTGCCAGGCTGGTGGGGCAGAAGGTGCAGCTTCAAATGCTCCTGCAACCTCTCGCCCTGCGCCCAGGAGACGGGCAAGTGTGAATGCAAGGCTGGGTTTTGGGGGCCGGCGTGCCAGCGGCACTGCGACTGCTTGCATGGCTCCTGCAGCACCCTCAGCGGTCACTGCAGCTGCAACCCCGGCTACCAGGGCAAGAGCTGCCGGGACCCCTGTCCAGCAGGGAAATACGGGTCCCAGTGCGTGCACAGGTGAGCTGGGGGCAATTGGGGGGGTTCAGCAGCTACTGAGGGGCTGCAGTCAAACCTTGAGGGGGAAGTCACTGTGGTTATATTGGTCCCTTTGGGGAGAGGAGACTCGTCCTGGGGAGTTTGAACATCCCTGGTCAGATGGAGCATCAGCGTTGCCCTAAAAGAAATGTCTTACTAATGCCAGCAGAAAGCATTGGTGTCACCCCAAAGTCTGGTTGTCCTTGGTCTCCCTCCCCAGGGTGATAAAGCAGTATCTCTCCCTGCTTGCTTCCTGCCCTCTTGCCACTACAGAGCACCAGGTGCTACCGAGCGTTTCCCTGCGGTCCAAAGTGACGCTCAGTGCTGATGTGGGGTGAAACCTGCATTTTGGAGGGGCCAGGGGTGGGCGTTGAGGCCTCACTGCCCCTCTGCCCATGCAGCTGTGGGAACTGCAAGCGCAGCCAGCCCTGCTCACCTGTGGATGGCTTCTGCCTGGCCTGCCAGCCCGGCTGGAACGGGACCCTCTGCAAGGAACCCTGTGCTCCTGGCTTCTACGGCGAGGACTGCCTCCAGCTGTGTCCCCGCTGCCGGCAAGGGGAGGCCTGCGACCCAGAGACCGGGTCCTGCCAGCACTGTGAGCCTGGCTGGACGGGACCCAGGTATGCACAGGATCAGGCCGCTGGTCCTCACAGGGAGTTGTCCCCACTCTAGAGCACGGCGGGGTGATGCTTCGCTCTCTCCCTCAACAGCTGCAACATCTCCTGCCCCATGGGCACCTTCGGCGATGGATGCCAGTTCCTCTGCCCCGACTGCGTTGAGGGAAGCTGTGACCCCGAGTCAGGAGCTTGTATCTGCCAGGCTGGGTACTGGGGAGCCAGGTAGCACCAGGAGCAGGGCAGGGACAGGGACCCTCTCTCCCCACAGGCACTTCCCTCCTTTCCTCTCTCTTCCAGTTGCAACGACACCTGTCCGGAGGGATATTTTGGAGTGAACTGTTCCTCACTCTGCCAGTGCTCCCGGGGGACCTGCCACCCTGTGCAGGGTGACTGTGTGTTGAGTAAGAGCAACCTCAAATTTACTCCTCGGCACTGGGCAAGGGACTGGAATATCCTTGCTGGGGAAGGTGCTGGGAGGCTGCAATGCAATGCGGTCCCACTTGGTAGTTCCTGGTCCCAAGAGGAGTTGCCAGCTCCTGCGCTCACTGTGAAGGGGAGCTCTACCAGCTTGGCAGGCACAGGATAAACTGGACTCAACCCATCTTCTCTGCGCAGGTTTGAAGGACCATGGGGCCCTTGCAGCCGCCATTCTCGTTCCTCTCCTGCTGCTGCTGCTCTGTGTCACCTGCTGTTGCTGTGGAGCCGGTCCAGCAGATTCTAGAGACAGGTATTTTTTATTTTATATTTTTCAATTCTCGATGCAAAACCCCATCTACCATGTCCCTTGATGTCCCTCTCCGCTGTGCAGGGCAGCTGTGCCAGACGATGACGTGGTGGCCAGGATGAAGCACCACGTGCGGGGGGTGCTGGCCAACCTCAGTGCTATGATGCCCTGCTTTTCCCTGGGTGGCTACAAACTTCCTAAAGTCACAGGTAAAAGAAGCAGAGTTTCTGACCACCCTTCCAGGGTGTCACCTCCACCCCACGCTCTCTGCATCGTCACCATTTGGGAAGAGAGTCTGCAACTCCCCTCGCCCCACTGCATGGCTCAGAGCAGGTTGCTCTCCCACCCTGGGGTGCCGGAGTTCAGCTGGGTGTCTTCTTCTCCTCAGTTTCCCACCACGACACAGAAATCCCCTTCAACCCGAGCTTCATTGAGCCACCATCAGCTGCGTGGGCTTCAGACAGCTCCTTCTCCTCCTTCGATACCGACAACGAGGGACCCGAGTACTCTGTTCCTCCCAGAGAAGGTGATGGCCATGGCTGTTCCTCCTCTTCCCCAGCCACCCACAGCCCTTCTGGGCTGCCTAGGGTCAGTCCTGCCCCGTTACCAGCCTTGGGCATCCCAGGGACAGGTGCTGGGCACAGGCACATTTCTTTTTATACCCTCATTTTCCTGTCTGCAAGGACACACCGGGGCTTTGTGTGATGGGACATGCCTGGCACGGGCAGCCCCATTTCACAACCTCCTCACAGGGAAACTACTGCATCATCCCCTGTCCCAATGTCCCTGAGTGTGTCCCTGGGCACAGGATTAGTTCTGGCAGCCCTAAATCTCATCCTCTTCTCCCACAGGCATCCCACTGCTGGGGGGGGCTGAGCTGCAGGATGGGGCATCCCCCCCTGCCGAGGTGCTCCCAGACCCTTCTGCCTTTGACTCTGAGGATGTCTCACAGCCTTTCGCCATCCCTCGCACCTCCAGCATTGCCAAGGCCAAGCGGCCCTCCGTGTCCTTTGCCGAGGGGACGAAATTTGGGGCAGCAGAGACCCCAAGCCCCGGACGGAAACCCAAGACCCCGTGGAGCCCATCCAAGCTGTCCCTGGCACCAGGGGACATGGCACCTGAGCCCCGCACTGAACAACCAGCCAGCGATTGCTATGAGAGCCCCGAGCCCCTTGGCAAGGTGGAAGAAAGCCACCGGCCATCACCCCGGGCCACCTCATGGGGAGGCCGGCGGGTGGTCTCTGGCACCAGGCATGTGGCCCAGAGAGTGGAGGCACTTGAAGCAGCTGCAAAATCTGGCACCTGGGAAGCAAAGGGAAAGGACCCCAATGTCACCACCATCTACATGATGGTGGGAACAGCTGGGCAGGACCCCAAAGCGGAGGGTGGTGGAGAGGGACCCGTCCAGGCTGTGCTCAAGCGGCTGGGCAGCTTGCAGAAGGGCAAATGGGGTGTGAAGGAGGAGCCCAAGGTGAGGAGAAGCATTGAAGCCATCCAGAAACCACCCCGCCGGGCCCTGGCGCAGTGCAGAGACTCGGTGAATAGTTGCAAGCAGAGGGAGAGTGTCCCAGGGGCTCTCACAGAATCATCCCCTGGCAAGAACCAGAATCTCCTTGGGAAGAGACGGTCCTTCCTCTTCATATCTCCCTCGCCGAAAAGCACTGGGGCACAGGATGGGGCTGGTGATGCTGCAGGTGCTAGAGAGAGGAGCAAAAGTCCTGAGTTAGTCCTTAGCCTTGAAACAAAGGGACAGGCTGTCCCAGAGGAAGAGCCAAAATACGAGAATGTGACCAGCAGAAGTGCTGATTCAACCCCCAGCCCCACTGATGAGCCACCGGCCACCCCTGTGGTCACTTGAGCCACCACAGCCTGGGTTGGGGCAGCAGGAGCTCAGGAGGCTCCTCCAACCCCAGTCCTTCTCTGAGCTGTGAACTGGACACACAATGAGCCTTCCCATTCACCCCCTTTCCTCTGCACCGTGTTGCTGGCACGGACCCTCACTGGCACAGCTGGCAGGAGGGGTGATGCTGAGAGCCACAGCAGTGGCAGCCCCACAGGGTTGCAGTGCTTCAGGGCTGTTTTCTGCCTGCCCTGCCCTATCTGTCCCATTTTGTGGCTGCCACAGTCTAGGGGAACAGTGATGCCACGGAGGAAGTGGTGGCACCTTCTGGTCTCTGTCAGCTCAGGGGGACACATCCTCCTCGTAAATGGAAGTGCGGCTACTGGGGACTCAGCTGGGAAATGCAGAGGAAAAAAAACCAGTTTTACCCCATTGGTTTTCACCTTTCCCTGTCCCAGCTCCAATAATGCTGCTCGGAGCCTCTTGCTGTAAAAGTGCTTCTTGCTGGAGAGGATTATTTTGTGGAGCTGGGCTGGAGGGAGATGATGGGCTGTCACAAGCAGGTTCAGCGAAAATTAATTTCAGCTGCTTATCTCAAAGGGTATCTGGGTCTGCAGGGGTTTATCTGTGTGGCTCTGGCTGCCTTCATTTCTATGTACATGCACAGCACATGGAAAAGCTCATGGCGTGGCACGGGGTTTATCAACGGCCTTTTAAACCCCATGTGATACCAAGCTGCAATTGTGCAAGAGCAGACGTGGCAGCTGGGCTGTGACCATCAACCTGTGCACCCGGTGCCATTCTAGCCCTGATAAGGACAAAAGTTACACAGAAAATGGCATTCCCCTGGGTGCCTGGAGCTCCTACTGCCTCCCACACCTCATTCCTGCTGCGACAACATATCGCTGCAAGTGGCTGAGATGCAGAGAAGATGCTGCAGCATCACCAGGGCAGCCAGAGGACCTCGTGCTGCCCGAGTGAGATGGGAAGAAGGTCTCTGCCACCCAAGGCAGTCAAGACGCCAAGGAGGATTTGCAGCATGAACTGGTTGTAGGTGTATCTAAGTGGTAGAAGTTTCTTGTATATTTTTCTCTTATTTCACACAGCATGAAAGCCTCCGAATGAAAATTAAATGTTACCAAAGCCCTTCAGGATTTGGGTTTCCCAGCTGCCTTCTGAATCAAAGACGTGGCGAGAAATATTCTCTGAAGTGTGGGAACTTGCCGGCAGCCTTAGGCTTTCAGAGTGGTTTTGGTTGGTTTTTTTTTTTCATTTTCTAGTTGTGTTCAAGTAATTTTTGAACTCTCACTTACAGAGCTGAGCCCAGAGCAGTGCAGGAGACCGGAGGGCAGCAGGAATGCAAGTGGGCTATGAGTGTCCCGAGCACCTACATTGCAGGTTGCGTCTCATGTGTGAATCCTTCTGTTCTGGCACTGCTGAGTTGGGGTTCGGGGCATTTCGGAAAACAGAATAGGTTTTACTCGTTCCTTTTTGGTTTTCGCGGGTGCTTCTCCGCCGCGTGAGGCACCGAAGTCACACAGTCCCACGTGGGGTGAGTTTTGCAGACAGCCTGCAGCACTCCTCCCTCCAGGGCTATCACCCACTGCTGTGATTATAACACCAAATATTCCGCTCTACAAATAAAAACCCTCACCCTGGCCAGACCTGAGCAGCAGCCTGGCCAGACCTCTGTTCTGCGGGGACTACTATTTGTTTTGATGCTATTTTGTTACAGTGGTGGGGACGGCCCCACATTTTATTTATAAGCAGCCATTTTTCCCTAATTGGTCGGTTATTTTCAGCCTGGGAGCTGAGCAGCCTTGTGCCAGAAGTGGATGTCACGTGAGCCAGTTCACCCTGGGTCCAGCATGGAAATAACCAGCAACAACCTGAGACCCTTCCCTGATGCTGGGACCAGCTTGGAGAAAACGCTGCGGCTGCTGTGAGAACCTCTCACGTGCAGGGGCTGAGCTGCCAGCCAGGATGTTTTTCCCTGCTTGAAGATGAAGCATCTTCACCCTGTTTCTGGGTGGTGGGAGGAAAACAAGCAGTGGATTTTCAGTGCCTGGCCCACCCGTGTGCACCCCTGCAGCGTGCTCGCCCTGTTGTCTTCTTCTCCGGGATGCTTCCCTCCAGCTCCGGTGCCGTTTTAATTCTGGATGCGGGAGGTCTGTGAGACAGAGCTGGCAGGTGAGGGAGGAGCTAATGCCTTCCCCTGCTGGATCTGCGACTTCCCAAATCCTGCTGCAGTGGTTTGAAGCCGGTGGGAAGCGGTTCCCCTGTGTAGATCCTAAAGAGGTGTCGGTGCTCTCTGCTGGGGCAGATCTCAGCCTCCTGGAGGTGGGAACAGAGGCTGGAGCCACCCACCATGGCCATGGGGGTCTGTCTCCCATCACCACAGCCTTCTCATCTTTCCCAAATGGTCCAAGCTCTGCCTTTGAAGAGGACCACATCGTTTACCCCAGGGGCTCTGTCCAAGCCTGCTGAGGACCTCCCTGCACGGCCAGGCGGGAGCTCTCACCTCCCTTCCAGTCTAAACTCATTCCTGGCCAGTTTCTATAAATGTGACTCTGTGCCAGTGCTGTTCTTCAGCTTCACTTTATTTTTTTTTTTCTCTCCGTGATGTTTACTCAGTCCCTGGGTGTATTTATAGACGGCAGCACATCACCTGATAGCTTCTTTTCTCCTTCTAGGATAGGAAAAACGAGCTCCCCCGTGCTCTCGCTGTTGCAAAGGGTTCCCGTGTCCCCAAACAGCCCCTGAGCCCTCCTCGTGCTCCTTCCCGTCACAGTTTGTGTTTCTTGGACACAACAACCAGCTCTGGGTGCTGAGGTCTCCCAGGGCCTCGTGCTGTCTCAGCCTTCCTCTGCCTCCGCGAAAAACACCGCACTGATACAGCCTGGACTGTTTTCTTTGGGCTTTTGTTGTTGTTTTTTGTTTGCCTTGGCCTAAATTCACTTTCCAGCTGTTGCAACTGTTTGACCCTCATCCCCCCCAGTCGAGGAGTTTCCTCTTTCCACCCACTGTTGCCTTTCTCAGGGATGCAGCCATGGGTGTATGTCCGTCCGTTTGTCCATCCCATCCCTCAGCTTCTGCTGAGGAGCAACTCGGAGATGTTTGCCTGACACAAACGCTGTCTTCATTTCCTTCAGCTGACAAAAAAAATCCCTTATTGTGATTTCCAGGGGCTTATGGCCACCTTCTCCGGCCCAGGACCTCACTGACAGGTGGTGGGTTTATGGCAGGACTAGGAACCCTGTGGAGGAATGCTCTGAAAAATCATTTAATATAAAAATTCTTGTGTCTCGCAGCGATTTTACTTTTATTTCATCCATCAGCAGACTGTGCCCCTGGGCCGGGGTGTCTCCTCCGGGGGTCTTACCCTGGGTGCCAGCCCCCAGAACGGCCTTTTAACTGGGGACAGTTTCTCCACTCCCTCCTCGGGCAGGGGGGGGCTTCACAGGACGGATCCGGTGCCCGTAACCATAGTGCGTGAGAAATAACGCGGCTCCCGTTACCGAAATGGCCCCGTGTGGCGGAGACCGGCAGCCAGCGGTATCAGAGACCGCAGAAAATTCCCCGCCGCCGCTGCGGGACCGCGCCGCGCCGGGAGGTGGAGCGGACGGGCCGGCGGGGGCTTCATCCCCCTCCGCGCCCGGTATCACCGGCGGCCCGTTTTCCTCCCTTCTCCCCTAGACGGCAGCGGAGTCCCATCACCGCCCCGGGTGTGGCTGTCCCCGGGCAGTGCGGGCACCGTGTGTGCGTGTGTCTCACGGTACCCGCGGAGGGTTCTCCCCCCTCCCCCGCCGCCGCCGCCCCCCCGATTCTGGTCTCCAGCCGCGGAAAAAACGGGGGTTGTGTCCGGGTTTATGTGCCCGGCCCGTCCGGGGGACGTTACCGGAGGGGGGACCGGGGTGGGGGGGTAGTACCGGGGGGTACCAGGAGGGTGCGCGGCCCGGCACGCGCCCCGGCGGCAGCCCTCATTGGCCCGGGCGGTGGCCAATCACCGGCGGCGCCTGTTTGCTCGGGAGGACGGATAAAAACCCCGGGTGGGAGCGGCGGCGGCGGTGGAGGAGTCGGGGTACGGCGGAGGGTGAGTGGGGAGGGATGGTTTTTGCGTGGGGAGGAAGAGCGGGGTAGGGTTTGTATGGGGAGGGGGTGCGGTGCGGGGGAAATGGGGTGTACGGGGGGCGGTTCGTGCGTGGGAGTGGCGTGGGATGGATGAGGGGGAGGGGGATTGATGGGGAAGAGCTGGGGGTATGGGGAAGGAGGGAGGGGGATGCAACGGGGCTATTTTGGGAGTGCGGGGTGGGGGTGGTTGGCCTGATTGGGGGGAGAATGGGGTGCGTGGTGGGGTGACTGATGGGGGGGGAGAGTGGGCTGCTCCTCTTGCCACAAAGAGAGGGTGTCTGTGCTGGGGAGAGGGCATGGGTGTGCAAGGATGAGGAAAGGGATGAGGAGAGGGCTACAGGCTGGCTTCCTGGGGCTGGGGTCTCTGCACCAGCTTCTGTGGCTGGAGTGTGGCCCTCTCCTCCTTGCACCCCCCACCCACCCAAAGTGACCCAAGGTTGAGGCATCTGCCCTATGGAAAGCCCTGAGAAACCATCTTGGGCTGCGGTGTGTGGCGTTTCCCCACAGTGCCTGGTAGGGACGTGATCTGGGCTGGGAAAAGGCTCAGCTTGTCTAAAATGGCCACCTGCCTTATGACCCAGGGTTGGCCCCAGTGCTGTGTGCCCTGGGGCTCCTCAGAGCAGCCCTTTGGCCAGGTCTGCTCCTGAATCTGCTGCTCGCTCTTGTGGGCCCCAGGGACCCGGGCACTGGAGCTGCAGATGGTTAATCTGGCCACATCATCTGTGGGGCAGCTCGGGGATGCCAGTGTGCTGAGGTGGAGCAGTACATGCCACAAGGTGTCCCAGATAGAGCACCTGGTTGTCTGCACAGCTAGGACAGGGCAGGATGTGGCCACCTTGTCTCCCAGCTGGCTAGTTCTGGCAGTTAGCAAAAAGAGCTCCTTAATGAGCCATCTGTAGTACCAAGTGCATATATAGGGCCTGTGGCACATAGGGGACCCGTGCTCACCTTCCCAAGCAGATCTGTGCTCCTGTGTGGGGCAGAGCAGACCTGGTGGGTCACTGAAGCCACCATTAGGGCTGTGGAACTGCCTTCATGGTCCCAGTTTCTCCCTGCAGCAGACTGGGGTGCTGGCTGAAGCCACCCTGCTCTGGCACGCGTTTCCTCACTGCCTTACAAACAGGCTGCCTGCCTTGTCCAGGTGATGGGGCAGTGGGCTCCAGGCAGGTCATATTTGCTGCATTTTCATACCTGTTGCTCAAAAAGTGGAACGGAGTCCTTGAATGCTCCTTGGTCGTACGGTGTGTGTGCTGGAGGGGCTACTCCAAGGGCACCTGTGCTCCCCCACCCCTCCAGGTCACTTGGCAAGCTGGTACCTGCCAAAACAAGTTTCACACCTGAGTGACTTGCATCCAGCAGGCAGGATGCAGATCTCCCCACTTGTGTTCCAGTGGAGAGATCTCTTCTTAAACCGTATTTTTTTGTAGTCTTTGAGCAGCACGTGTGGTGTTTGTGGACTCACTGGATGTTGTTCTGGTCCCTGCAGGTTGTGAGTCTGAACGAGGCCATCTTCCCACGCAGCCATGGCACCCACCCTTGCGACCGCCCATCGCCGGCGCTGGTGGATGGCATTCACAGCCATCATCGAGAACCTGCTCTTCTCTGCTGTCCTGCTGGGCTGGGGGTCCCTCCTCATCATGCTGAAAGCAGAAGGGTTTTATTCCTACCTGTGCTATGATTCAGGTAAGGATGCTCTGGAGACTTGCGTGAATAAGTTGCTGGTGAGGTTTGCTGGTGTGGTTGCCTGTCTTAGAGTGGTGTGGAAGTGGCTAGAGTAGGGCTGAGTTCCAGGTCAGTCCTGGGGTAGACGGAAGGGATGTGCACTCCTTTCCAAAACCCAATGGCATCCTTGTAATGTATCTGTATTTGCTGTTGCTTTGTGTAGTGATTGGAAAAGAAACCTTCTGGACAGCCTCTTTCACTTGGCCATGAGTTCTTCCTCTGCTTGCTGGCTTGGCTGATCTCTGCAAGAGAAGGACCATTGTGTTCTGGAAAATGATGTTTGGTGGGAAGGATGATCTGAACTTGTAGGGGGGGAAACTATGGGCATTCTTCCCTTAGTGATAAGGAAGAGAAAATCATGAGTGAAAATGAGATTGAGGGAGTCCAGTGCTGTTGTTGAAGAGAAGTTGCAGAAGTAAATGCTATTGATGTTTTGTTCCTCTCTCTGCTCAATGCTTAGGAGGTGCTCAAACTGGGATGTCTCTCTATAAGGGAAGGAGTTTTCCATGTTGCAGACAAAGCCTTGCAGGGAAGAGGGCGATTTTGTGGTGTGGGAAGGATAACCCTGTGAAAAACAATGTGCAGGTGGACACATCCTCAGCCTGGGCATGGAGAGGATTGTGGTCTGGGGAATCCCACAGTGTCATAGGGTAGACAGTGGGGTTAAAAGGAAACTGAAGGGCAGTGGATTTGGAAAGCTGCTTTAGTGACAGGTTTACATGATCTCAGTAAAGGGAATAGCAGAGGGAAGAGAGGTAGAAGCTTGATGTCTGGGCTCTGTCCAGAGATTTGTGATGGTGGATGAGATTAGAAGGTAGGTCAGCCTATTCAGAGCTGGTGAGCCTGGAGATGGAAAAGGGAAGAAAGGTGGAAATGGAGCATGGACCCCAGAGCACTTGGTGGGTAATGCCTGAGAACAGCCTTGGCAACAAAGTCTAAGAAAAAAGTGACCGAGTAGTTATGATGATACTTTGTTGGGTTTTTTTCCTCATTCATCACCTGCTTGTTAGGGCCTTTTCTTTTGGTTTGTGTGCCTGTGGGTTGTTGCCTCAGTCTTGCAGAGCCTGGGTTGGTGCACCTGGCAAACATGCATGTATTTGAGTCTTCTACTGGCTGTAGCTTGGCTGCTTAATCTTCAGCCTGTGCTCCGCTCATAGTGTGATGCTTCCAAGTGTCACTTGGGTCCCCAGTAGTGCTCCAGATTGCACGAGGGAGAGCCCTCAGCAGTGGGACACCTTTTAGGACTTCTGTTTGAAGCTTGTTCATGCCAAGCCAGGGTGACTTTCTCACAGTGATGTCATTAAACCTATCAGGTGGAGGCTTTCTGCCTCTGAGATAAACCCCATGAGAGTCGATAAGCAAATGCTGACTATCTCTGAAAGCCGCCACCTTCCTATCTGTTTCCTGAGATGTGCCCTGCTGGCAAAAGCCCTGCTTCACTTGGGGCCCACCTTCTATTCTTTGCTTTGATTGCTTTCAATTCATCTGTCTTCGCTCCAAATCAGCGAGATTCACCTTGGGTTCTCACCCATGTTTGCCAATCTGTGATCTGTCTGGCTCTCCCCATAGGAGCGCCGGTGACACAGACTGCAGGAAAGATGCAAGTGTTTGGACTATGGTGAAATTGCTGCCCTAGAGGCAATTTCTTCCTCCTAATGACCAACCTGTGCCTTCAGGCAGGAGAACTTAATCGCTGAAAAGAAATTTATGTAGTCAAATGTTCTCATTGTCCTCAAATATCTGGCCATCGCTGCTGAACTCATGGTGGCTTGTGATGAGCATGGAGGACCAGTTATGCTGGTTTCCTTGTTCATCCATACTCACTCACTTTCCTTTGTCTGTTTGGTGTTTGGTTTGGAGTTTTTTTTTTTTTTTTTGTCCTTATTGTAATAATCCTAATGCTTTGGTTGAGAAGAGTATGAGCTCAGTCAAGGGGACAGCAGGGTCCCTTGCAGTGGTCACTGAATGAGCGGCACCAAGTGGAGCTTGACATTTGTTGGGATTAGGATGGCCCAGTGGTTGCCTTTTTCAGCATAACCTATTGAATGCAGCAGCCCAAGTGGGTAATTGGCTGGAAGGTTGGTGCAAACAAATTATAACTAGTAGCCTTTGGGTCCTTGTTCTTAATGCTGCTGTGTGCATGTAAGTAAGTATTGCAAAAAAAAAAAGAAAAAGAGAACTTTTCCTAATGAGCCAAAGGTTCTTGGCAGGGTTTTTTGTTTGTCAGCAAAAGCTCTTGCACTTTGTGATGCCCTCAACAAAAGAGGAAAGCTAGACCTTGTCCCTTCTGCAGGCCCTTCTCTGAAGGTAGCAGCAGCTGCCCAGAAAGCGATTGCAATTCATGAAGATCTCCTTGTCTTCCTGTTGAATCCCCCTCCCTTTCTCTGCCTGCCCTTGGCTTCTGCTGTTGGATTTTCTTTGGCCACCATGCAAACATGTGGGGTCTGCTGGACTCTTAACTCGGTTGCATGAAGTTAGAGGTGGACACCTAAGAAAAAACAAATATCCACAGCAAAATAACAAATACTTTTAAAGCAGTTGTGCAACAGGGGTTGAGTGGGGGGTTGTACCCATTCTGGGTGGCAGGTTTGGCCACATCCTGAGAGGTATGCTTGAAATTTGCTGACAAGGAGTCTGGTACTAGCACTTTGTTCCCGTTTTAATTTTACTACACTACTGCTTGGCCTTTAACCAACTGAAGCAGCATCTTTTACTTGGTGCAAGTGCTGATTCCACAGTCTTTATCAGGATTTGGGTCTTATCAGCTATTGGGGAACTTGATCTGTTCAGGGTCTTGCATTGCTGTGATGTCACTGGAATTTGGAAGCTCAAGGTTTGGGTCTTAGAGACACGTTTTAAAAAAAAAAAAAGAAAAAAATATCTTGAACTTTATAATCTGCTCACAAAGAGCAGAGATAAGGAGCCAGCTGAACAGAGGGCCTTCCTGTAAGACAGGGCTGCAGAAAACTGAAGGCATGATAAGCTAATTCACTTATATCAGGTTAATGCGCCTTATCGCAGGCACAGGAGGAAGGTGCTGCCTGACAGCTCTGTGCTCCTACTTATTTGGGGTCTGTGGTGGGCAACTTGCAGTCTAAGGGTCCCTTCTAAGTTGCCGACGTTTGACACCAGCTTGTGGAAAGGCTCTGCATGTGACCCTGTTTACAGGAAAAGAGTAAACGTGGTAAATGTTCAGTTTCTACAGGAAACATGCTGTGTTGATTAGCAGCTGTCGGTGGTATCGGGGAGCTGCATGGGAAGGTGCTGGCCCTGGGTGAGAATTGTTGCAAAATGAAACTGCAGCTGGGGAGAGATGGGGATTTTAACTGGAGACTGTGACCGAGTTATATGAGGGTTTTTAGCTGGGCATTCAGAGCAAGGGTCCTGGAAGTTCAAGTGGATGGACAGGCGGTGAGGAAAACCCAAATAAATTGTATTTGCAGTGGTATAAAGCAAGAACATCTCCTCCCAGTTCCCAGAAGTATGACACCATCCTGAAAAGAGAAAACATGTTCTTATGTGGGCAGACTGCAGATCAGTTGTTTGCACATGTCTTTCACTGTGATTTTTTTTTTCCTTTAAACCAATGCTCCCGGACTCTTTGGCTCTGATTTATTTTTTTTTTTTTATTCCCCCCTTCTCTCTTTTTTTTCTTATTAAAAAAAAAAGGGCAGGCTGTGTCCCACTGAGCTATTTCTGGGGGTGTCTTGCCTGCTTGGTTCAGTCTGATCCATGAAACAAGGTGAAAGGAAACCTCCTCTCTGCCATCTGAGATGGCAGTCCCTCTTGAAAAAGCCAGACTTGTTCCTCTGGTAACATGGTGTGTGCCTGGGATTTGAAGATGTCAGCAAAGAGTAGTTAATGATTGACCCTCTCACGAAACCTACAGCACTTAATTTGGGAGAAAGGATGACTTTAAATGTTCCAGTAACAACCCGAACAAATCCCAGCGATGAGCTTGACATAAATGATTACTGAGGCAGCCTTCCTCTCACCTAAGCTGTCATTCTTTAAATAGTAACTTGAACTACTAATTGGGCAGTAGAAATCCTGCTGCTTGTAGGGGGAGTGCTGTAAAAATAGGCAGTATGTTCTTGCAATTGCTGATAAAGACTTGCAGCTTCTTCTGGCTTGGCAGTGAGAGAGCAGTGAGCGTACAGGGACCGAGCCTGTGCTGCTGGCTCACCCAGGTGCCACCCTTGCATGTCAGACCTGGCATGCTTGCATGCAGGTGGACTTGGCAGGAGAAATTAGGGAGGGTACCACTGTTGGCCCAGAGTCAGCCCTTCCCCAAAGCGCCGTAGCAGATGGAGCCAGGCCCGTAGGAGACTTTCCCCAGCAGTGTGGGGTGTGCTGATCTGGAAAAGGATCTGAGCTGTGATTGAGGGAAATGGCTGTTTGCTGTAACTAAGTGCATCAGGTAGGTGAGTAGCTAGGCAGGTTCTCTGCCCATTAATCTCCTCCTAGCTGCATGTCATATGCTGACACTTGCTGTCATATGCTGGTGACCTGCTGACACGTGAATCTCTGCCCCCCAGGGACACAGCTCTCAGCTGGACCCCGTGCACGTTGCACATACCTGCAGCCCCTCCAAAGTGTCCTATTTATGGAGGTGGCTGGAAAAGGATCAGAGGGTGTCAGGGTGCCAAGGGCTGATTGAATCATTTCCATTACGCCTCAGTGGATCTTCTCTTGTTGCTCAGGGGCTGCTTCTATTTTCACAAACAATTTGTATTTCCACATAGCACTGTCTGGCCCCTCCTTGGAGCTGGCGATGAGCAGCTGTAAACAAGGTGGTTGGTACAAGCAGGGACTGAAGTTTGGGAACCCAGGAAGGTTCCCAGCCTTCCTGGCTGCAGCAAATCTTCAGAGAGGGCCAAGTTTCTTTGCCATTGCTGAGCGGTGTTCTTTTTGCCTCCCAGTGTTGCTGCTCATCACACATGCGATCATAGGGTCTACTAAGCAGGCATTTGCTGTGAAAGCTACCTGGGGTCATGTTGCAACTGTACACATCAATACATTAACAGTAATTCATCTACTCCAGCTTTAAATGCTGAATATTGCTATTTTGAGACCTCTTCGTGAGGAGGGTTGACAGACTCTGCAGCCACAAGTTATAAGGTCGCTGCACTGTCTGTGTCCCTCCACCCTTCTTCCACTCCACAGCTGAGCTATCTCTGTAGAGTGCTGACACAGGGAAACCACTATTACTTTGTCACTCTTTTTATTCCCCTCCCCTTGTTTTCCCAACTTTAACCTCTCACCCACATCTGTTTCCTATGACTTTATCTCTGTGGAGAACACAGAAAGCCGTGAAGCTGTGTGCCTGCCTCATGGAGATGCTGTCAGAAGTCAGCATTTAAGATCCTGGGCCACACCATGAGGAGATTGTGAGGAAAAGATTGATGAAAATGATTGAGATTTGTGAAAACTGCAGAGACCCTCCCAAGTATATCCAGGACTGGTTTCTAAGGATGTTACTTGGGAGCCTCAGGCTGGAGTGCTGTTCTTCCTGCAGAGGAGATGCTAATGTGGCCCTTTGGGCACATCTCTGTTTGCTTACTCTGACTATCCATGACTAACTGGGAAAGAGAAGGGACAGATTAAGTTATCAATCAAGAGCATATGGCAAAGGGCAGGAACAAACAGTCGTCACTACCCACAGGCAGTTTGAGATGCCCAAGTAAAAGTGTTGGTGAGACCAACCTAAATGGAGAGAAATGCCATGTGCCTTCCCTGGAGTGCTGGGAGGGGTGGAAGAAGGTTTGCAGGCAGCTCATAAGCTTCATATATCAGCATCCGAATTCCTGCTAATACTTGATGTCTGGAAGATGGAGTGTGATTCGTTTGCAGTGGGCACAAAGCTGGGAGGGTTGTTTTGGCCAGCTCAGAGAATCAGAGTGAAACCAGTAACTGTAATCGTGCTGACGCTTGGGTAGAAGGGAAGGAGTTGCAAGACAGGGCTGTGTGTTCTCCAGAGACACAGGGAGGGTGAGAGAAGCCAAAGGGATTTCCTTCACAAGCTACACCAAGCCGTGAATGTAAAATCACTTGTACATGAGGGATTCCTGCTAATTATCTAACTAACTAGGGCTTGCTGGGAATCTCTAGTCTTGCTTCATGTGGATGGTTATGTGGCTGACTTCTCTCTTTCTCCTTTAATACTGAACTCTGTCAGATCAATTATTAAATATGGAGGAGAGAGTTCTATGTCACTGGCTTGCGGCAGCAGCAAGAAAGCAAGTGCTTTGTCATACCAGCAAAGGTTACTTGTAAGTCAGATAAGCGTTAGGAGAATGAGAGGTGGAGTGCACTATACCCCTGGGTTAATGAAAGTCTAAAGGCACACGTGCTCATTTGAGAAGTTGTAAGCCACCTTGGGACAGGCTTGTAACAGGAGCAGAGTTGACATGAGGCACTGAAACTTCTACTGCAAAGAAAAGTGCACTTCTTGTTTCCTTTCCTGTTTTTTTTTTTGTGTGTGTTTCTTTTTTTTAAACTGCCCTGTTTCTATCTCTGTTACACAACGTGGGCTCTGTTCAGTGTGGGAGTTTGCATGAGGAGTTCCTCATGTAAGGACAAGAACAGAAAGCTGGAGATATCATTGATCTGTATGGCTTAAACCTGTTTGGAGAGAATAGAAAATGCTAATTATGGGACAGAAGTTTAAGATGCGTCAATCCTTTAACAAATGGAGAAGGCAGGTGAGCTGCCAGCCCTCCTGGGAGCAGGGTAGTTAAATCCAGGAAGGATTTTTCCGAGCCAAGGCAGTCGGGAAGCAGGGTGACTACTGCAAATCCATTCCTCATCCTGATGCCCGCAGTGAGGATAGGAAGGTTTTCGTTTGAGCAGGCCAGGCTCTGTGCCTGTGTTGCTCTGTGCCAGGCCTTGTCAGCCCAGCGTCTGGACCCGAAATAACTGATCTGGCTGTAGTTGTCACTCTCAGTTTAGTTAAAGATCTGTGAGAACATGCCAGTTAGAGATAGCAGGACTTTATTTCTATATGAGTCCCTTCAGGTTCTGCTGGGTTTAGTCCCTTGTAATTGCCAGGTCCTTGCTGTATATAGTGCCCTTGTTGCCAAGAGGGCCAATGGAATTTTGGCTGTGTAGGAAAGTGTGTGGCCAGTAGGTCAGGGGAGGTCATTCTCCCTCTCTATGCTGGTGAGGCCACAACTGGAATACTGCATCCAGTTCTGGGGCTCCCAGTTCAAGAGGGACAGGGAACTACTGGAGAGAGCCCAATGTAGGGCAACGAAGATGATTAAGGGATTGGAGCATCTCCTGTATGAGGAAAGGCTCAAGGAGCTGGGACTCTTTAGCCTGGAGGAGTGAAGGCTGAGGGGAGACCTTATTTATGCTTCTATAAGTATCCAAAGGGTGGGTTAAAGCATGTTGGAGACAGACTCTTTGCAGTGGCTTCCAGTGAAAGGAAGGACAAGGGGCTCATGCTGGAGCATGAGAAGTTCCACTCAAATATGAGTGATGTGCTCTGGGAGTTCCTGCTTTAGCAGGGGAGTTGGACTAGATGAGAGGTCCCTTCCAACTCTGACAATTCCATGATTCCATAGCTGTTTTCATAAATTCATGAATCTGTCCTGAGGCTGGTACCCTGCTGCTGCTTGGAATGCTTGTCCTCCAGGTGCCTGTGCACCTTTTCCTGCTCCCAGCTGAGCTCATTGGGTTTCCCTTGTCCTTCTGCTGCTCTTTCTCTTCTCCATTTCCCACTGATTACCATAAAAAATGGAGTGTGGAGGGTGTATGCCCAGTGTGTTGTGGCACCCTGGGTGCAGGGGTTCTCTCTTCCCTCCTTCCTGCAATGCTGCAAGCCTCATCCTAACACAAGGCAATGATGGTTCTCTATCATCATTGCAGATGGTGTAGAAAATATCACCAGCAGCCCTGACCACAAGAACAGCACAGATTCAGAGCACAAATGGCCTTCCTGCAACGCCCAGGATGAAATGCTGAACTTGGCCTTCACCATTGGGTCCTTCCTGCTCAGTGCCATCACACTGCCCCTGGGGATCGTCATGGACAAGTATGGTCCTCGCAAGCTGCGTCTGCTTGGCAGGTTGGTGTCCTGGGCTCCCTGGGTGGGCTGAGGGGCAAATTCACCCATCATCTGGGATGTATGGGCATTGTTTGGGTGCTGTGCCTGTTAAGGGGTCCCTTCAGCCTCAGGAACTGTATGAGAGATGGGGCTGGGATTTACTGGCCATGCATAAAGCACCAGAGCAGCTCTGGGATGATTTTGGCCAGCACAGTGAATTGCTCCATGAGGGAAGGGCCTGGGACTCTGTGTCCACACTTCAGTTCTCCAGTGTTGCTCTGTGTTCCCTGGCCAGATAGAGCCTGAAGGAAGAGCCGTGTCATTCATGAGTCATGAAGGGGTAGCTTTTTCTTTGAGCTGGGAGCTATGTCCCGAGAGGCACAAAACCAAGATGTTACATCATCGTTTGCAGGCTGGGGAGTTAACTCACGGATAAACACATCCTCCCTGCCATTTCTAGGTCTCTTCTCTGCCATGTGTTGTGTATTGCTTTCTGCCTCAAATAGCAAGCTTGTTAGCTGCTTCCGTCATGGCATGTAGGGATTAGTGACTTGTTGGGCACAGTGGTCCCCCAGCACTGCTGAGTTTTAATACACTGAACTGGCCTCTAGGCAGAGTGGGGGAAACAGGGCAAGTGTCTAACTTGAACCCTACTAAAGAGGAGCAGGTAAAGGCTGTGAGTGCTGTGACCACTGCTGGGGTTCAGGATGAAGGCTGCTGCTGTCTTCGGTCACCTCGAGGTGAGGGTTGCCAAAGCTCTGCACTGGAAAACAAGTAGGGAATTTAGGTCCAGCAAGAGCTGCGTCAGTACTGGGAGGAAAGGTTGCTGCCTCAGCTCTTGTGCAAGGCTTGTCTGTAATATTTGGGTATTTCCCCGGATTCTTCTTTCCAAATCACCAGCTTCCCTCCTCCTTACCGAGAAATTAGATTATGCTTGTTTAACGAGGTGCTGAGGAGGTAGAAGCATATGTAATTTACTGTGTGTAAGGCTGTAAGAAACTCATGGTTTCCCTTTCAGTGCCTGCTTTGCTGTGTCCTGTGTGATGATCGCATATGGTGCCAGTAACCCAGACTGTAAGTAGGTGTTTCTCTGAGCTGGGAGGCCTTTGGGGCTGTGGCTTGGGTTGTTCTGGGGAAGCAGATAAACGTGTGTGGCACTGTGTGCTCTGTCACACCTCCAGTGCTACACTGAGGTCTTGCTGAGGACACAAGCCGAAGCCAAGCATCATCTGCCCCGTGGGAACCAAGTGGCTCTGGGGAGAGCTGGTGTTTCACAACCCTAAGTGGGGAGTGTAGCAAGGGCCAAACATCTGAGATAACCCAGTCTCTCAGCTCTGTATTTGGGCAGGGCCAGGTCCTGTAAAGGAGCAGTTCCAAACAAGTTCATGGCTTTTTCAGGGTTGAGAAATGGGTAATAGCACATGATGTGTAATTGGTGTTCTCACCAGGGGACAGATGGAGCTTGCTCTTCCAGACCAGATACTGAGATGACACTTTGAATTCAGTTCTTTCAAGTAAATCTTCCTTTTTAAGACCCATTCAGACAAGCTGCACCAGCAAATCTGCTTATTAGAGAAAAGAAACCCTTCCATCCTGAACTCTGTCTTGGAGAGCCCTGGCTGTCCCATTTTGTGTGGCTGGGGAGATGGGTGCTGGGTCAGGAGTAGTGTAGTGTATCCTGAGAGTGTTGATCCATTGGAGCTTTTATGTGTCAGGACCAAAGCCCTCAGGGCTCTGTCTCTTTTCCCTCTCCACCTCAGTAAAAGCTAAAGATATCTCTTTTATTGTTGCAGCCCTGTCTGTGCTGATATTCATTGCGCTGGCTCTGAATGGCTTTGGTGGGATGTGCATGACCTTCACATCACTTACAGTAAGTGAAGAGTTATCACCTGACTCTATTTTATTCCTTACTATGGCTGTGAGCTGGGCTAGCAGGGAAGAAAGAACAAAGTGGATCTTTTGCCTCTGGCTTGAATAGCACATGTTTTTGTTTAGTACAAAGGATCAGTCACTCTTACCTGAAAGGCTGAGTGCTAGGTGGTTATTCAGAGGCTTATTTTTCCCACTCCCTTTTTTTTACTTGCCTTTTGCATCTCAGGTGAAGGTGGTTGTGGGGAAAGAGATGGTTTTTTGTCTAGGACTCAAATTGTCATATGCTTGTACGTGCAGTGCTTGGCTACCTGGCACCAGCTGGACATGTGTTTGCACTGAATTTAGCATTGACGTACTTCAGGAAGAATCAGCAGGGCATAAACCCTTGCAGCTGGGTACAACCAGCTTTTTGAAAGTGCAGATTGCATCTCAGCCCAGGAGAATGGAGCACAAAAGCTTTTGCTCTCAGGAGGATAACAGACCCTTCCAGGTTTCCTTAAAAATGCTGTGTTGTTGAATGCACTCAGCTCCATCTCTGCAGCATGCTTAGATATGTTTAGTCCATGGGTTGTACTGGCAGCCAACAACTGTCAGCTGGATCTCTACAATTTGGGGTTCTTCTTGCCTGGAGACAGAAGCAGTATCATCCTCTACGTAGTTGCTTTATTGTCTACCCCATTACCCTGATCTTTGTCTGTGTGGCTGAAGCAGGGCCGAGTAGAAAATTGCCCAGAAAACAGTCTGGGAAGCACCAATGTTTCTTGAGCTGTGGCTGAAAACTTTTCAGATTTGGACTGCATTACCTTGAACTTACTGTTGAAGTGGAGCTTTAGGATACCTTTAATTTAGTAAGGCTTAGACACTGGCTGAACAAGGCTCAGACACTGGCTGAACTCCTGAGACCTAAATTTGGCAGAGGCTGGGTTTACAGATCACTGTGTGCACTATGGTGTTGCTGCTGCTGTTGCTTTAGTATATTCAAAGCTTTCAAAAATCTGTGCAGATGTCGGTCTTTCCTTTGTATGTAACATACTTTGCTGGAAGCCTTGGCTGGTGTCCCAAGGAACCATGGGGCAAATGTCATCCTGCCACGCTTCAAATAAAAGCAAGGAAGAGAGGAGCACATTGGTACTGCTGTGGGAGAGCAGAGGATTCCTACCCTGCTGCTGCCAGCATTGGTTATTGTCTCTCTGGGTGGTTATTAAAGGGTCACAGATTATTTTAGAGCCACTGGTGATGATAGGAGGAAGGGCAAAGATAGGGCAGAATTATATTGGCTGTGCTGTACCGTGGCTTTTGGCTCCAGAAGTAAGCCAAGCCACTTATTAGTGCCCTCATTAGCGAGCCAGTTCCATAGCACTAAGGAAGTATAGCGGCAGGGAAAAAGGTCAGATCTTCCAAGAAGTGATCCAAGCCTCGAGGAGGTCTGAAGCAAGTGATGATGCTGTGAGTTCACACAGGGAGGCCTCAGGTGGAGCCCATCCCTTCCGGCCAGCAGGGTGTTTTTGTAAAGAGCTGAGGTGGCTTCAGGCCTGACTTTTCCAATCCAGACTCAGATGGAGCTGCTTGTGCCTCCCCGCAGAGTCGCATGGAGGCATTTTGGTACCTGAGGCTTGTGAATGTGATTAAAAATAATCTGAAGGGGGAGGGAAGCACTACTTCACCTGCATTACAGCATCACTGGTAAAAGCAGGTGTATTTTGCTTAGTGGCAACTTACTGCTTTTTTTTTTTTTTTCTCTGTATGGCTCTGCCCCCAAGCTGGGGTGCTCACAGTTGATGTGTCAAGAGCTGTCTTCTTGTGTCTTCAGCTGAGGCCCATGGAGTCAGGGGAGGGACATGGGGATGACAGATCCATGGCTTGCTGGCTCTGGGTGATGTGGCTTGCACGCAGTGTGCTCTGCATTGTGGCCAGGAGGGACTGAAGTGTGTGCTGAAAGGGGAGACTTGAAGATCTCTTTAAGGAGGTTCATTACACAGAGGCGGTGAGCACTAATCAACTTCTGGTGCCAAGTAAGCTTGTTCTGGCTGTCACAGGCACCAACTGCTGAGCGCACACGTGCACTCACGAGTCGGAGCTAGGTGACTTCCTTCTCCTGCCAGCTGCAGGTGACCTGAAGTGCTCCAGGAAATGGGTCAAACCCACTGGTGCATGAGCTGGTCCTCTGCCACCCCAGGCGGGTTACGCTTTCTCCTTTGCAGCAGGGTGGCCATGGAAGGAGCCCCTGCAGTGTGTGGGGTTTGGGGTGTTCCCCAGGTGCTGTGACTTGGGGTGTTTCATGGGGTGTTGAAACCTCCTGGGATGCCTGTGTGTATGAGCATGGTGTGAACTGATGGGAGGGTGGGAGATGGGGATCCTCAGTGCCTGTTCAAGGGATAAAGGGGATCTCCAAGGATTACAGCCTTGGACAATACACCATGAAGCTTTACCTCTTGGGTTTAAAGCCTTTTTCAACAATGAATCCCCAGGGTATCATGGAAACAAACTGCTGCTGTTCCTGGGTGCCTTGCCTTGTGGCTTGGGGAGGAGGGGGGAGCGAGTGAGTGGTGCTGTTCCCAGTTCTGGGAACAAGGTCAGACCGTGCCTGTTGTTAAAATGTGGAGGGGAGATGTCTGCCTCGTGACTTGGTCTTAGCCAATGTAAGTGAAGATTGGAAATGGAAACAGATCTGTGTTGGTGGCTCTGACAGCAACACAGGAATCTGGCGCTGCTGCTGCTCTGAAGCTATTTCATGCGAAGAAATAAACATGTGTGATAAATTACCACAAAGAGCCTTTTATAGATTGTTTTCTGTCCTGTTTTCCTTTCAAAGAATTACAGCTGCTTTGCTCTTATTTTCTGCTACAAACAGCACCCTTTAATCGGAGCCGGGAGGGGGAGAGGGGGGGCATCTCTGTGTAGGGAATCTTCTCTGCTCAGAAATATTAGGAAAACTTAAGGCTCTGTGATCTTTTGTTTGTTGGAGAATGGGAACAGGAATTTCCATATGCTTTGGACAAAGCGGGCAGTTTGAGGTTTTCCTGGAGAACATATTTTTTAGAGTCTGTATATCTTCCAAATATACCCCTGATGGGAGGGAAAAAAAAAAGTTGAGCTTGAACAAAAATACCATTCTCTGGTAGTCCTCAGTCCCTTGACTTTTTCCACAGTTCTTTCAAACAGGCCTTGCAAGAGGAGGGGGAACTGAGTTTGGTAATACTACTGATATCTTTTGTGTATGGATTGTCTCCAGGAAAAAGCAGGGGAAAAAAAACTCCAAACCCTATAAATGGTCGAAGGTCTTAAACTCACTATAGGGCAGATGAAAAAATAATCTGCAAGAGGAAATTAGTTTATCAGTTTAGGACTGCATACCTGTAATAAAGGAGCCCAGGAAAAACAGTTAGAGTACAGCAAAATTAAGTTAGTGTCACATGGAGCATAAAGTTAATAATATGTTGAGTATTACTGACCTTTAAACAGGAGGCATAAGAATTTCTGTCATTGTAGATGTTGTGGAATTGTGGCTGTCTTACCAGAATGGGCAGGAGTCAGTGGAGGAGTCCCTTCTGGCCTGCAGGGATAAGATGAAGAATGAGGATCAGATCTTTTTGGTGGCAGAAAAACAAAGAGCCCACTTGCTCTGTGGCTTGTTTTTTTTTTTTTTTCCTCTCTAGGGTTCATTTTTTCCAATGCTTGCTGCTAGAAAGACAGCATGAAAAATGGCTCAGTAAATATTGTACATTTAGTAGCTGGTCTTGAGATGAGACCTGCAGAAGCATTGCCAGTGCTGGCACTCACAGTCTGACAGGTTTTCTGTCTGGCTCTGGACTACTTTTCCCTTTGCCTTCCCTCAGTCCCTCCAGGTTTTCTCAGATTTATTTTCCTCACCAAGTGCTCAGTGTTTGCAAATTCTGCTTTGATTAGGTTGGGTAGGACTTTAAATCTCCTAGGTCCAATATTTTTAATTTGGCCACTTGTTTGATGCAAAATAGGATTTTAGGAACTCTCTAGACTTTCTAGGACTTCTGTCCCCATAAAGACAGAAGCAGACTTGGGTTTTCCCGGACAGGACTACTTGCTTTCAGGCCTGCTCTGTCTCCAGTAGCCCTCAGAGCATGAGGATCCACCTGGGAGTTGCTTGTCTGGTGTATGAAAAAGGCTGTTGGTTTGGGGTTTTTTTTGTGATCTCTGGGGAAAACCAGCCTGAGCCAAGAAGCAGCTGTGTTTGTGGAGCTCTTGCCCTGCTCTGAGCTCCCCAGCAGGAGCAGCCGTTTGTTGTAATTTCTGGAGAATTTTTGATTTGGGGTATTTGAGATGAAATGAATGCTCTGCCTGGTGACAGTGACCAGCCTTTTTACAACCTGCAGATCCTGTATTCTGCAGATGCTGCTTTCTGGGGTGTGTATTTAGGCCGCTGCTTTTTTTTTTTCATTATTTTTATTTTGTGTCTGGTAACAGACCTTTGGATCCTTTGCCGTTTCCTGTCTGCAGCTCCTGAAAGCAGCCTGTTGGCAGCTCTTCTGCAGGCAGGGATCTGGGGATGGGTGTGGGGATCCTCGCCGCAGAGGAGTGCGGTGTTTTCTGCCTCCACTGCGTTCGCCTGCTCAGGGTTCACCAGCAGCATCGGGCTCAGCACATCGTTGCTGCTGTTGCCTGGCCGGGGTTATCCGAGGACCCGGAGGCTGCAATGCATAGGAAGCTCTGCAGTGAGACAGAGGGATGATAAACAGCCAGATGGATCCCCGAGTGTTCCTGCACAGGAATACTTGTGTTGTAAACACTCTGGTCCTGCCCTGACACAAGCCAGATTTGCTTTGCCTTATATGCTACTCCTGGGAAAGATGAATTTGTTTTTCAGCAGTGGAAAGGGAATGTGATGACAGCATTTGCTTGCTCAGGCTCGGTCTAATGTTCTCTGAATCATTTTGTTCAGCAGCATCTTTAAACAGATAAAATGCTGGTCGTGCCTTCAGCCCTAGAAGGCACCCAGTGTCCTGCTTTGAGGTCCCCTGGTGCTGATGTGGTAGTGATGCCTGAGTGAATTTGGGGAGTAAGTGACCCAAAAAAGGAGGTGGGAGGGAAATCTCTCTGCCTGCAGCAGAATCTCTGCCTGTTGACTAGCTTCAGGAGGTATCAGCTGAGCTCTCTGTAGCCTACAGCTTCAAAAGCTTCTCCCTGTAACTTCCACTTTGCAGGCCTCTGTTAGTCAGCGATGGAAACTTCTTCACTTCTGGTTGCCTACAAAACCAGGGAGTTCCTCCTTTCCCGGGGAAGTGAAGTGTGAAGGTCTTGCAGCTCTTTCTGCCTGCTCCACTCTGCTTTTGGGTCCTGGGTGGAAGCAGGGGCTGGAGATCCAGCCTGGGAGAGCTTTTGCTGTTGAAGTGGCAGAAGTGGCTGCTGTGACCTGCCTCTTCCCTACAGGTTCTTGCAGAATCAGGTCTGCTCTCAGCAATGGCATCACACCTGATAGGAGCTCAGGCAGCAGAGTGGGGTGGGTGGCAGGAATAGAAACACAAAGTGCTATTGCCCTGTCCTGTGGTGTTCAGCAGCTTTATGGAATACCTTGAAAATCTGGTGTTTGTGATTATCTTCCTGCACATAGCTGTGAGAGGCCCCCTGCTTTCACAGAAGTGGACCTAGCTAGAAGTGGAAATGTGAACAGCAACACAGTTTGTGTTTGTCTCTGTTCCTTCCTGTTATAACAGGAATTTTCTGGTCTACTGAAGAGATCTGGGTGCTGACCCAAGGCACATAAACAAACTTGGCAGTTCAAGGTGTTGCAGGGTGTGTTAAAGCCTGTGCAGCTATCTTGGCCTGTGTTTAACAACTCTTGATTAAAATGAGTGTGATGTGTAGAGAACTTTGGGCATTTATTTCTTGGAGAGGCAAAGAGGTGATGGCTATAGGCATAGGAGCTCTTAAAGAAAGCACAAGGGCTGGAGCAAACACTCCTGTGTAACCAATGCAAAGTATACTGTCAGTCTGGAAAGAAGCAGTGTCATTAAGCTCATAAATCTTGGATTATAGATGTTCTCTGTTGCTAGAGACACCACTGCAACCTGTGGAGCAATATCCTGAAGGGCTAAGTCAGTAAGTCATTCCTGAGTAAAACTGTTTTCTTCATATTGGTATTCAGATGTCTTAATCCTAAATGCCAGGATTTATGTCTGCCGTTACCTATATGTCTTTTCAAAGACTAGTTCCCTCTTCTGCCCTTTTCTTGGCAGCAGCCTGTTTCAACTATTTTTTTTTTTTCCCCAGCTGCCCAACATGTTTGGTGACCTTCGTTCCACGTTCATTGCTCTGATGATTGGCTCCTATGCTTCCTCTGCTGTGACTTTTCCAGGAATTAAGGTGAGGTCCTGGGATCATGACTCATGACTGGTGGTGGTGTTGTGCTGGAGTTTTGCACCATTTAGCAATAATGTGGCAAGAAAGAGGGACTATTTGCTAAAGAGATGCAAATTATTTGCACTATTTGCTTAGAGATGTGCATTTGCAAGATTTGGTTCCTGTCTGTTAAAAGATTTCCCAGGTGGCTGCCTGAAGATTTAAAAGACTGCTTTTTTTAAGCTCTAAGGAGTGTATATATAAATGCATGTATTTTTAATACATATGTCTATATTTAATCTGCTTGTCACTGATGGTTGGCAAACAGCATGGAAGGGACAGAAGAGATGGTCAGTTGGACTGCTTTGTTAGATCACTGGTGGCTCTGAACAAGAGATGTTTCATTGCAGAGTTAGCATAAGGGGAATATAGTAAAGGCAAAGCAGTCTCAAGCATACAGGGAAGTTTCTTCTGGCTTTCCAAGGAGAAGGTCCTAAACAAAAATGTTTGGTGGCAGCCATCTGTGATACCGCTGCATGCTATTCCAGCTGGAGGTCCTGTTGTTGCTATAGCTGCTGCTGAAGATGTGAATGTACATCTCTTTCCAAGCCTGCATGTCACAGAACTGCTCTTTGTTACCCCTCGAGTTAAACACATTTTAAATGCAGCATGTTGTTCTTTCCCACAGCTTCCTTTGAGACATTATTCAAAGAATATTAAAATATCTTTCTGCTCTTATAGCCAAAAACATATTCCCTTGTGATTTCCAGGTTATATATGACTTTGGGGTGTCCTTCATCCTTATTCTGCTTGTCTGGGCAAGCTGTGCAGGACTAGTTTTCCTCAACTGTTTCTTCAATTGGCCACTGGAGCCTTTCCCAGGACCAGAAGACATGGACTATTCGTAAGTGTCCTCTAAACTGGCCTTAAGGGCTAATCCCATTCTTAATCCTCTACAAAGTGCTGCCACAGTTAGTTTAGAGGAATGGACAGGGAACTCTCTTGCATGTTGTTTATAGCTGCCATTCCTTCTTAGGTGGAGGATTTGTCTGCCATTATTGTTATGACTTGACTGGTGAATATCTGTGGAAAGTTGAACTTTCCAAAATGTAGGAATTATGAAGGAAAATAATCAGTCAATAGTCATAAGTATTTCTATATTGATCTGTGCCAAATTGGCCCAGGGGAAGTATCTCTCTGTACTCTGGATCCAGACTATTTGTGGGTTTATAGATGGAAACTAATGCCTTAAATCCACATATAGTCTTTCTGACTCCTGCAACTTTGCTGCCTGTTATTCCCCACCCCGTGTT